>JAOBYE010076784.1:0-18577 GCA_025403585.1 Parazoanthus swiftii
TGTGCTGTATATCAGGACTCCATTTAAACTAGCCATGCTAAACTGGATGGTCCTGTATAAATACTGCTTACAAATACTGCTTACAAATACTGCTTACAAATACAAATACATCATGTTTCTTGCAGAACGTTGGAGGGGCTTCAGGTTCTCTCGTTCGATAAGGAAAAGTTCTGGACAAGTCAAGAAGTCATTAGGTGTGGTGTTTCCTTTATCTGTACATGTATGTGGTGGGGCCTGTATTTTTTCACAACTTTTGGGCTACCTAACACAAAAGGGAGACTGTGGAGAAGCTGGGGGCTTACAACCTTTCAAGTTTTTATTGTTGCTAATATATCGCCTCCTTTGGTAGCAAAACTTATTAAAAAGTCCAGTTTTCATCTTCACTTTGTTTGAGACATTGCAGTTGTACCTACGGTAAAGTATTCAACAGGAACTTAATTGATAAGGTGAATGACGCCAGTTTAATCGGAAGTGCTTACAAGCACGTTAGTTGTGTTCCAAATATGGAAATCCTTGATACATTTGCAAGGGACACGAATTCCACTTCTGTCTTTCCTGGAAAAAATGTCCTTGTGTGGTGACGCTTCATGGGTGCCAGACGAGGAGTGATAAGCAGGAGGATCATTATGCCAGTGATTTTGATTTCAACGATGTCGAACCCAAGTCAAGCATTTTCAACACAGGATTCGCATAATGCATCTACGGTCAAAATAATTAATGCCACTTACTCAAGTGTTTTAATGAGTAAGTATCATTTCTGCATGGATCATTTATTTTCAGGAAACCCTCCACCCCCTCCCCGCAAAAAAAAATGTCATCCCTAAAAATCCCTACTTTTTGGGAGAGAAGTAACTTATTTTCTCTAATTTTCCTAAATGTTGTCAGACGGTGGCCAACATGCCTGCAAGTTCAATAAATCAACAATCTCCTCGAATATGCTTTTGTAGGTTCTACAAAGATGAAATACAACCTGCTAAAGAAGTCGATGATTTGCATTCACCTGAAGACCGGAAGAAAGGTATCATTAATAGTTTTTCTAGTAAATGTATTGTTGTTTCTTTTCTATTATTCCATAGTTCATGTTCCCTAATGAGACAAGGCTGACCTGAAAATGCATACTTTTTAGTAAATAACATATAGTTGAGGTGGTAAGAAATTGGGCCACTCATGATCACTTATAAATAATAATAATAATAATAATAATAATAATAATAATAATAAACTTTATTAAACAAAGAATTCAAAACGTTTACACTTATTTACATTGAAGCAGAAGCACTTCTGACAAAGAAAAAACGATAAAATTTACTTTTGCAGTTACTGAAAATCAACATTCCAAACTGTGCTAATAATTATACAACTGCCAAGACTAAAATAACTTTTTCAGCAACTGTAACTTCATGTACATTTTGACCACTAACCTTTATCAATGGACTGTTGCTATTACCCTACGCGAAAAATGCCCAAAGTTTAGGTTTAGTTTAGTTTATTGCAAATTAGAGGGTTGAATGACTGTATTCATTGCCACACAACTCCGCATGTGGTTTTTTCTTTGCTCTAAATCAACTGCAAATGATGGCATAGCATCGAGCATAGTGGGAAAATGACACCAAACAAATGATACACTTGTTTTATCGGTT
Organism: Parazoanthus swiftii; assembly: GCA_025403585.1. Taxonomy (NCBI): domain Eukaryota; kingdom Metazoa; phylum Cnidaria; class Anthozoa; order Zoantharia; family Parazoanthidae; genus Parazoanthus; species Parazoanthus swiftii. The sequence continues at coordinate 1,641 of JAOBYE010076784.1, forward strand.
GACATCTCATGACTTCTGATTGCTTCTTCTTCAATAAGTGCACTCGTTTCGCTTCTACAATTTTACCATTTCTTGAAAAACGTATGTGTTAAAACTTTGTTTCCAAATTTACCTTTAAACTATTTAGCAGTGATAACCAATGGGTCCTGTGCAGCTGGAGGTCACCTGATGCAAAATACGCCATACAGGAGGGCAAAAGAATTTACAAGACTCCACTGGGAAATGTAAAACAAGAAAATACTCACTTTTTTTAGTTTTGTTTTGGAGTCTTGCACGTTCTTTTGCCCTCCAGTATGGCGTATTTTCTACCATGTGACTTCTAGCTACACAGGGCCTATTCATTCAGGCTATTTAGAGGCTATACATATAGTTTACAACATATTTGAAGCAAGTAATGATCTTTCCTTTGTTTACAATTGCAGCACAAGAGAACGCCGACTTAGACATGAAATGTGAATCAGAGTTCGCTAAGTCACCTTTAAGCGTTTCCAGCAATGATTTAAATGTCAGTACTACAATTTACGAAGATTTTGACAAAAGTTTTAATGGTTCCGGTCAAACGGAGAGTTCTGGGACTGATGCAGAAGTAACTGCAAGTCTTGACTCACGAACCAGTATCAAACGACCAAGTCCTACGGGAAGCTTGAGTTTCCCGCCTTTTAAGAAACCATTATTTAAGAAAAGAAGATCCACTCAGGTCTCTAAAGGAAAGCAAGTCAACACAAGCAGCACTGGTTCTCAGCAGTTAATCACCGGTTTCGTTCCGTCAAGTTCGCTGCTTGAAAGGTCTCATTGCACGGAAGACAACGTAGACGGAACTCGGTTCTCTTGCGGTCAAGATAAACCTTCTCATGGCGTCGTAGAGTCATGGAGTCATATGAGCAGCCTTTCTTCAGGAATAGATCTAAGAACCGGTAAAGAAGTTGAGTCTCAAAACAGGGAAGAGCTGTTGGCCCATTCGGAAGAAAAAACAGTAGCTCCACAGAGCTTTAAGACTCGTGAAATGGATACAGAAGACATAACAGACAGTAAATACAGTCCGCAAGAGAACTATTCAGTTGATACAGGTGTCTCTACACAAACCGTTGGTGCGAGTGTATCCACCCAAACACTGTGCACTTGCCGCTGTAACTGCGGGGCTGCCAGAGCTGGCCTAGGCGAATAACTCCCTCATTTGGGAGTTTACGCAACAAGGCATGGACAAGTAACTTCAAAAATGGAACGTGGAAAGCATCTGTTTCAAATACTGAAGAGAACTTAAACATCAAATGTAAAGCGTCGTTTTGTTAGTTCTATCCCTAGAAATAGAGTCTCTTGTTCCTTTCATTCTTTCAAGCTTCGAGAAGAAGTTACCATAAATCAATTGATGAAGCGTTAAGGAAGAACGAAAAAATAGAAAGTAAAAAAATCTTCGAAGCTGTCGCGTCGTATCTGCGTAAAATTGCCATTTTGGCGAAACAGAAAATCGTGTGGTTCCTGTCACACACGGTTGCAAAGTTTATATTTTATCAGTTTTTGCCTTATGCTTTAGGTCAAGCGAAATCAGGTATAATCCAGAATTTTTTTTTTGTTACGAGTATTCTACCAAATACTTAAAAAACTGTTACAGTTATTTTTGCTGCGGCGGACTGATACAGATACTGGTATTTTGTGAATTTTTTATTACTCGGGCCGGAGGCGCCGAGTTGAGGTTTCGGCTCCGTTTTTTTTTCTTCGTGTCGCGATTGTCCTGCGCATGCGCTAGTTTCCTTGGTGGCGCAGTGGTTAGTGGCGTCCTGATCGAACTTGGATATCAACACGGCACGGGTTCGAATCCCGGTGGATGCGTCTTAATTTTTTTTATCCTCGCTGTTTTTTTCTTTTTTTCTGTTTCTTTTTTTTCCAAAAAGGAACAAATCTTATTAGCAGAAATCACAAGCGTTATGGCATAAAATCATGATATAATTAATAAACAATCCAGTAAATAATTGCAGGCCTTTTCAGTCGTGCACGAGCATTATTATTGGATTCCCGTTTTACTCTAAGCAAGGCTCGTTCATATTTCCTTTCTGACGGCAGTAAACAAGATAGATCGAAGTATTTATTTCAAATTTACCAAGTATACGGCAGACCGGCTCGAGTCAGGCTACGGCGTAGCCTCTTGTTCTTAATATTATCAGTGTTAATAATACTATTATTGTTATTATCACAAAAATTACAATTTCCGCAAATCTGAATGGTCTATTAATCTATTATTCATTAGTTTGTCTGTCAACTGTCTGATTTCACTCGGCTTGTTATCGGACACCTGAATGAACCAATCACAATCTGACTTTTCTGCTCATGAGCCAATCACAAATAAGTAAATGATCACCATGACTATGACAACTACCCTCTCAGAAGCAAGCAAAATGAAGGATTTTTCTCTTGCAAATAATTTTGTTTCTTTGAATAGCAGTGAGCTCTACTCGCAGCAGATAGACATGGCAATGCCAGAGTTTGTAGTTAAATGTGACCTAAAATTAACTCTGCGTAATTTCTCTTTTTTGCTCGGAAATTGTAATATTTATGATAAATTGGTAATAGGACTTCGTGTCCAATTCAGTCTGTAATCATATTCGTGATAAACGAATCGGACTCCCGGCGGGCCGCTTGGCGGTCGCCCGACTTTGTTATCACTTACAGACCGAGTTGGACTCCACTCAGCCCTATTATCGTTACATAATATTGTTTTTCGCATTGTAATCTACTGTTCCCGTGACATTGTTTCAATGTAGTTGCTGTTATCATTTCAGTTTTGGTATGAAGCTGTCAGTCAACTATGATGACATAGAAAGACTACCTACCTTAGCTTTGGTACAGCTACAACCGCTTTCGGTGTTGAAACAGAACGAAAAGCCACTGTCCTCTCGACCAGAACGACTACTCTGGCTCAAGTTTGGCGTGATTTTGGAGGCCTCCCCCCACGGGGCATGTTTTGTGCTAGCAACAGGAGTCTTTATCCAATCTTGATCAAGTTGTGGGGATAGATGAAGTATCTGAACCAAAGAAAGCTATTGCAAAAGTGGAAAAAGAAGTAGACAAATAAAGCAGATTATAAGATAAAGGAAAATCTGCAACGCAAGCAAAAGAAAAGAAGTTGTTCAGCAAGTTAAAAGCAGAATACAAGAAATAAAAAATAACTGAAAATATAACAGTAACTATTTTTTGGTAACTTTTTTTCTATATGTCAGTAAAATACAATTAATTGTATTTTATATTTATACCTCATGGATATCAATACATAAATAAATAAATAAATAAATAAATAAATAAATAAGCAATTATGCCGAACAGAACTGAAGTAGTTTGAATCTAATACCATCTCATTCAAACTACTTCAAAACGTACTTTTAGAGAGAAAATAGGTGGAAATGAAGGATAGCCAGTTAATTTGTAACGATAAACCTGATTAACAGGCGTAAAGAAAGAACTGAAATTTATTGGCAGAACATCGTTATGAAACTTAAACAAGAATACTGCAGTGCTGATCTTGTAATTTAACTAGATTCAAGATTTAAAATGAGGACCGGTATGTTCAGTGTAAAACGAAAACTTGATAGTGCGCATAGTGAGTTTCTGAAGAAGAAAAAAGAAGTAAAATGATGGATACATGTAAGTTACCAGGTGCTCACTACTCCTGGAATTCTGGAAAACTCTTGAAATGTTGAAGTTTTCTTCCAGGGCCCTGGAAAACTCTCGGAAAAAGAGAGAGTTTCCCTGTACTCCTGGAAAACTCCTGGGATTTTGTGGAAAAATTTTCTACAGTTTAAAAACAAACCAAAACCTGCAGAAGCATCTGAGTCATGATTGTACTTTTTGTATTTTATCAAGATTCAATTTCGGGAAGCTTATTTTCCTGGAGATTTTGGTCATTTTGTCCCGTTTTACTTCGACCGGAAAGCTGAAGAAGTTACTTAATAATGTTTTGTTTTTGTTGAGAGAAAATTTGGGGTTGGGTCCTGGAAAAATAAACTTTCTGCCCTGGAGAACTCCTGGAGAACTCCTTGAATTTTGTTATCTATCATCAGTCTGTAAGCACCTTGATAAGTATGCCCTCTGACAACTTGGAATATGTTAAAAGAAGGATACATAAGGGGATATTAATATTATATGGTTGACGGATTTCGCGTGCTGTGATTGGTCAGTTGCAGGTCCGTAAGTAACCGTATGGACCTCTAGTTCTGGAGCAGCTCACTTGCTTCAAATAATCAACAAAGCTATATAATAAACATCTTATTAGCCTCGTTTGGCAAATTATGGATCCTTGTTTTTTCCTTCCTTGTTTTCTGGCCGCGCGCTTCGCGCTTGGGCCATAAAAGGAAGGAAAAAACTCGGTCCAAAATTTGCCGCACATACTTTGCACTTGGCTAATAAGAGGTATGTATAACAATTGTACCCAAATCAACCAAATATGTCATTTTGAAAATAAGGCCAATATTTATTTAACTTTCTTCAAGTTATTGATATAGGCTTTCCTTTACATTGCAGATTTAGCTGAAATGTAAGAATAAATGGAATCATTTTTCAAAGCACATCCTAAGTTAAAGTGCATAGTTCTCCCAAATTGTTGGAAGTGTACACTCTTTTTTTTTTGCTAAAAACCAGTAAGATTTTGCTCAGGCTCAATGACATATCTTTAGGCAATTTCAGCCTCAAAATGTTCTTATTTTGTTCTTAACGGCTATTTTTCCGTAGGGGGTTAAACTTGCCTAAAATTTGGTAAGGTGCTTTTGTTCACTGTTTCACAAGAAATGCGAAGTGCTTTTTGCCAGACAAACTATTTTTTAATGCCATGCATGAGTGCGTTATTGGAGAGCTGAGTACTGTAGGGCTACTGCAGTTCAACGGCATTGTGTACCTGCATAGTTTTGTTTTATTCAGCCTTAAATTGTTCATTTTTTATTGTTATTTTTCGGGCAAACTCAGCGGCCTCAGTGTTCTTATTAAGATTGTTCTTAACTAAAAACAAGAGTGTATAGAATTCAAGTACTGAACATTTAACAACGTAGCATTTCAAGCTTTTGGGCGTCATACACGCTTTTTTTTTATAAGAACAACGAAGCTCAGATTGGCCAAAATTTAAGAACAATTTAAGAACAAGCTGAGGCTCGGGCTCGATAGCTATTTTTTTTAAACTTTACTTTGCCTCGATCTTTAACTTTACAATACAGAATGAATAAAAAATGATTTCCCTTTTAATTATTGCCATTTATTTCCTCCCACACCCACCAAGCAATTCGTTTTCCAATACATGTATTGCAATACCTTAGGCTTAGTTTTTATTCGATTTAAACCACATATAAAAATAAGAACAATTTAAGAACAATTTGAGGCTCAAATTACCAAAATATTAAGAACAATGAACCTCGGCCAAATTTACTGGTTCTTTTAAAAATGAAAACGTGTAGTCTTAAAAATTAGTACTGTTATCTTTGAATGTGTGGACGTGATTTCTCCCCCATGGTACTAAAAATACATAATCAACAGATTTCTCGTGAAATTTAGTTTGTTTTAACCGGCACACTTGCGAATTCCTTTTGCTATAAATTTCACGTACAAGGAACATATTTAAACAGTAAGTACAAATTTGTTGTACGTTCAGTAGTGTCAAGACTTCACGCTTTTTTTTATAAGAACCAGTAAATTTGGTCGATCCTCATTATTTTTAATTGTTTTGGTGATTTGAGCCCCAAATTGTTTTTGTTTCTATACGATACTATTGTAAGGAACTTACTAACTTCAGGGCAAGTACACGTGTACAACGTGTAATTTGAGGCAATGACAATGATTGAAAGAGAAAAAATACTGCGAATCATTTTTTATCCATTCTGTATTTTTAAGTAAAGGATCGAGGCTCAGTAAAGTTTAAAAAAAATGGCTATCGAGCCAGAGCCTCAGTTTGTTCTTAAATTATTCTTAAGTTTTGGCCAATCTGAACCTCTTTGTTGTTCTTATAAACAAAAGAGCGTGCATGTATGTATTCCAGCTGATAAAAAAAATCTCCAAAAAATAAGGATCGACTTCTTCATTAAATTGACACTCTCCCGTCTGGCGTAGCTAAGGAAAACTGTCCCGCTTGCTCAAAGGGTAGACAGTAGGTAAAAAAGCAAACTCGGTTTCATTCGTCTCCGACCTTTGCGTTATGTGCACATCTCCTGGCGATGAAAAGAAAAAAGCGTTTCCTCACCTTAACTTGATTTTTGGGATCTCGGAAATCAGTTGAGGCAACCTCTATTGACTGAAGCCATAATTGGGGATATTTCAAAGACTGGAAGTGTGGATAACTCAACCGAAGAAGCCGAACCTGGCTGCAGCAGATGTGAACACGACAACAGACGGTTCTACTCACTTCGACGGCAAAATTTACAGGTAAAGCCTTCTGACTCCATATAGTGCTCGTGTGTTTTTGAGTTCCGCATTTCTATTTGTTATTTTAAGAACGAATGAATAATTTCCTGTTCTTTTTTGTTGAGGTTAGTTGCTGAGGCTGATGACTTTGAGTGTATCCGATGCGTGCAAAATTTTAAAAGTTCAAGCGTGTAATCATAATATGCAAAAAAGCAAGAAAATGGGAAGAGGTGCAACCAGACATTTCAATTTGATATAAAAAAATAAGGTTTCAATATTTGGAAGTATTATTGATGTAGATTGATTCTATTTCGAGATATGATGGCTTAAAGACAAACCACGGACTCAGCACAAAACCATTATCGTGAGAAACAAAAGTGCCATTTCACGAGCTGTAAACAAAGATAAATTCTGCTTATCTTACCGTAAAAATTCTCGTGGAGTTAATCTATTTATTATTTTGAGTAGTAAGAATTCAGGCAAACATTTATTTTCAAAATCTTATTTTGCTTCATCGGTTTTCGAAGGCTCTGAAACAATGTGTCAGAAGTCTGCATCGATTTGCTTCGTTGTGATTGGTTGTGAATGAGTAGCCTCCCCCGTGGAGCCAGCGGTGTATGTCTTGTCTGGTGAAAAGGCAAATCCCAGAAGACGTTGCGACCTTTGTGACAAGCGCTGTTTTGCTGAAGTAACGAGTTCGTTAAAATAGAATATCTGGCAATTTTAATAAGGAGTTGAGCTACTTGCTAAGCAATTTACACTTCAAGCCTTAAATAGGAAGCTTTAGTATACTTGACCTTAAAAACTTTGTTAAATTTAAAAGCAGCCGCCATTTTGAAACCTTTTTCGCGACTCGTTCCCAGTTTCATCCGCGCGCTAAGGCCCCGACAAAGGCGGCCTTTGGTCGCGAATGGCACTGGGAACGAGATTGCTCAATTCAGTGCGCAGCACTGGTCAATTTTCATAGCAAACTTCGCAAACAAATTCAGATCTTTCATATAGTTCGTGCTCAAACTGGGAAATAGCACTTGCCAACATTTATTTTTTTTTGGCACAAACGGCACCAAGAATATACCCTTTATAAGTTATTCGTAAACAGATTTCCCGTGTTTCAATCGCAAATTGTCATTTGTCTTATTGGAGCTGCAAGTTTTCTCAGCACAAAACAATCAATTTTCTTTATTTACTGACATTAAAGGGCGAAGCCAGAAAAGAAATTTGTTTAGACTTTCCTTTTCGAAAGACACTACAACATGAATTCAAGAGCGAAGAAATGCGCTGCCGAGAGTCAGTCAAGCATTATCAGTGTTTACAGCTTTGTCTTCGTAATACATCACCACAGCTTTGTGGATATCGGATGTATATTTGATAAACAAATTATATATTTTAACGCTGGAATATCAGTTAGTTCAAGAAAGATAAGCTGCTTCCAGAACCCATAAAAAATTAAACGATTCTGTAAAATATATTCAGCTTTTCAACATCGACTACTACATGTTGAAAAGCTGCAAAGAAAAGTCGAGTCTCGCTTTGACTCTTTATTGATTTTCTGGAATCAGCAAGTTTTGTTTATATTAAAACTTTATAGTTTTTCTGGAATTGCAGCAAGTTTTGTTTATATTTAAAACTTTCAAAAGCCAGCAATTTTATCCTTAAGATGTTTTAAAAAATAATTACTTGGTTTGCAAATCAATCTCATAAGGTTTAAAGTGAACTGTTGATGGCGTTTGAAGTGAACAGTGAGGCGCAATGGCGCCTCGGAAAGCCGACCACTGAATAAAATATGTCAAAAGGCGACATCACCTGTTTTTCTCAATTTGTGTCGTTTTTGAGAGCTTTGATTGAAGGATAATTTAGAACAATACAATTATAATGAAGGCTTTTATTCATCTCAGATTTCACACACTACAACGAAAGAAATAAACGATAGAACTGTATTTGACAATTATCCCAAGAAAGGGAAGACATTAAATCGTCAATTCATTTCATGATCAGAAATCAATTCACAAAAATTTGGTAGATCTTCAATTGCTGCCGATTTTGGATTGTCAATTAGCAAGTGGTCAAAAAAAAGGTTTTTCTCGGGTTATGAAGTTACTAATTAGGCGCTATGGGGAGCTTTTCTATCGCGGCGGAAACGTTTTTTTTAAATAACATAAATCATGCTTTTTATCGAAAGGACAAAATATTAAAGAATTTGCGCATTTCTGCGATAAATTTTGGGGTTAGAAAAAGAAGCGAAAAATGGCTAAATGGGAGTGAAAGTAAAAGCAAAAGATTAGATTGTTCCATTAAATAGGTACACTCGCTACTTCAGAATAATGGCGCCTTGCTTGTCTTATCAAGGAAAACTGTTTCTCTTATAGCAATAAGTCGTATAGTTTTTATTTTCTGGCTTGCTGTTTGTGCTGAGTTTCTAGTTAAAATTTTATAGCTCAGTGTCAGTGTTTCTTGTTCTTTTATGAAAAGAACAGAAGATGATAATTCCTTTCCTAAGGAGAAAGGATAATGAGAGTGATTAGTAAATCAAAACAAAAAGCAGGGCAGCTGAAGATTATGGTAATAATTCCTGTCAGCTCAACCAGATGGTTTATTGAAGCAAAACTTTGAAGTTAAACCTCATTTCACAAAATTTCCACTATTGAAAAAATAAACAAGGCGGTCAAAACATAGCCCATGATACTCAAGCATTTTATGTCTCAGTATTGCGATAATAAACGTCAGAAAAACCAGAAAAAGGCCACGTTAGTTCGGTTGTTAATAATTAAATCCGACTTTTTCTCTGATATGCGCACGCGAAGATAAGGAGAAATAATTTTACAGAGGTGACATTTTCGGGGGGGAGTCTACTTAAAAGTCAAAAACAAGCCATTTTCACTGTAGATGTAGCAACATTTAAAACAAGTTCGTGGTTCGTGATCAGTCGTTGTACATGATAAAGAATATAGAGAGCTATGAAATACGATTTTTTTTATACTATCTTTAACAAATTTATGACAGATTTCTTTTTTGGCTTATACGCCGGCTCAGCATGTCAGTCACAATGAGAAGCGACAATATTATTACGCAGGTAGATGGAACTCAAAGTTTTTTCAGCTTTTTCACCTAATGGCTTACAAAGGACTTAAATATATGAGTATCATGCTAACGTTTTGAGATAAACGTAGTTTCAGATACATTTTTGAGTAAGAGACATTATAACAGCTCTCCTTTCTTAATAAGTTCCGTTCCAAAGCGTTTCTCTCTTTCTCCGTACTATCGACGTCACAGGAAATCTTGTTAACAAAACCTATTATTCTGAATAGCAACACATCCCAGCAGTGAGGCTATTTTCCGCTGAGCCTATTGGACAAAAGTCACTTTACTCATAACACGTACGGCACGTGTCGCGGTCTCGTGGTGTCGGCAGTTGGTTGGCCGTTCATTAAAACAGCGAAAGGGCAGTCGGCTATATAAATGCTATATCCATTCGGAGTCAGTGTTTTGTTGTTCACTCCAGCGATAATTGTCTGGATTCCTGAAGGTCAGTTGTAGCTCTGATACTTGACTTTGAATCAAAATTGTCAAGGACCCTGCTTTTTTTTCCGAACTGACTATTCCCTGCTAAGGACAGGCTGCAAAACAAGATGCCCAAATCGTTCCTATTAAAAAGGCGGCTTGACAAGGAATACGAGTCTGTGGAAGAACCACATCACTTTAATCATCCAGGTTGGTCTGTTTTTTCATGAGAATTCGAAACATTTTTTTTCTTTTATACTTATATTTAGTATCTTTCAAAATGAATTGGTTCGCGAGTTACCGATTTATTAATAACTGACTAAAGTGGTGTGCTTTTTGCGTTTGGACAGATCCTTTACAATTGTGTTGGAATTCCTCGTATTTGGACTGTGAAACGCCGATCTTAAGCTTGCCCCACAAGATATTTGCCAGCAGAAGTGCTGATACCAACTTAACTTACTCCGCCTGTGGTTCAGATCGTATTCAACGAGAATGCTTTTTGATGGAGAGTCATCCTCATGTTTTAAGTGAAGAAAAAAGTCGGACTGAAAATAGAGACACCGCTATAGAAAAACTTAGCCCGTGCAAACGTGTGAATCAGAATCCAAAGCGTCTTAAAGCTTCTGTTTTGCCTTTGGTTGAGGGAGGAAAGTCTACTCACGGTAAAAGCAGCGACAATGAAGTACAAACTCCCAAACAACCACCATTCAAGTGCGACCAGTGTGGGAAGATATTCAAAACGAAATACACCCTAACGATTCATCTAAAAATGCCTTTGCATACAGGCGCACGCCCTTTCGTGTGTGGAATATGTGGCAAAGGGTTTCGACTTTCTTCAACACTCTGCAGGCATAAGATTATCCATACATCAGACAAACCACATAAATGCCACATCTGCCAGAAAGCGTTCAACCGCTCATCCACTCTCAAGACACACATTCGCACTCATAGTGACATTAAAGAATTCATGTGTGAAGTCTGCGGCAAGGGCTTTCATCAAAAAGGCAACTTACGAAATCACACGCTCATCCATACCGGGGAAAAGCCTTACTCCTGTAACCTATGCGAGAAAGCTTTTAACAAACTGTCCAACTTGAAGTTCCACATGCATACACACACAGACAACACGCCATATCGCTGCCGATTCTGCAAAGAGAACTTTACTCGACGATGCGACTTGAAACAGCATTTTGCGTCTTGTTATCGGAAAAAATGAACTTTAATAACATAAACTTGATGACCAGTTATCGCCAATAATGCACTGTAAATTTGGAAACCAACTAATAAAATATTTATGAAAAAAGTGAAATGAAGGTTTGAGTTTTACTCCAGTGTATGTGTGCTATAGCTTAGGTCTTTTTACTGTGACTGAATTCAGTTAAAGATACAAACGAACCCGCATTGACTAAACTCAGGAGCCACTAAATGCCTTTTCTCTTTAAAACATAACCGCCACACACCATTTCCCTCTCAAACGTAACCACTACATTCCTTCTAAAACTGTTGGTAAGCTACTCGGTCCGTACATGTAGGTCGGATTGCAATTTCTGCTCGTGGAAAACGTGTTTACCCAACCGCATTTCTGAGCTCGTTTCATCGACAACGAATTAGTCACTGCGACAGCAGGGAACGGTTTTGTGGCTTGTGATATGTCAGACCCAAAAGAAAACTAAAAAAGGATAAAATTCTTCCACTTCCTGTAATAACATGTGGCTCGGCAGGCGATAGCTCATATATTTAGTTGGGAATAAGTCTTTGTTTGGCATGAAGAACTTTGGAATTTCTTGTTTGATGAGACCGAGATTTTTTCAAGGCCGTCAAAGGTCGAGTATATATAGTACGGAATTACACCAAAAAATTGCTTTCAGGCTCAATGGCAATAAACGGCCCATCATTTATTAACAAGCGTCAAGAGCTATCATTATCATATAAGAATATACTCTCCCAGAGCTAACAAATGTGTGTATTTTGAGTCATTAGAACAACTAAAGCTTAACAACAATCATATCAGTTTAACTTTCATTTGCTGGAATGAATCGCAGTATGGCATCTTTTGGCCCAAATTACGTGTAATTGTTTCCGTCGATTTCGAGCTTAAGAACACAATACGGAAAACTACTTTAATTCACGAATTTAACCGAGAATGTACTATTTTGTTGCAAAGTTAAGTGAAGAGCTTAGTACGGCGAAAATTCTTAACACTAACTGCATACTAACACAGGATTTAAGGATGTGGACCTTTGTTATTGTCAGTCATTGTTAAATAAACAACTGCAAGTCTTGAAAACTCAAGGTCACTTGTCGGATTTTGGTTTATAAGTGAACGTTTTGACTTAGTAAGTCATTTTAAACGAACAGTGAACGCTGAAAACTAAGTACTTCTGAGCACTGTGACAACTGAGCATACACTTTTCTCTAATCCCCAAATTCTTAATTCTTATTCTTAATTTTGTTTACTTAAATAATGGACTAAATATCACAAAAGTTCCTTTCACCAAATTAGTGACACAATTTTCTCTTTGGTGCAAATAAAATATTACGTAGAAACGGCTGCACCTTCTTAGAAGGAGGAGGTTCGTCTGCGCAACATGATTCCGGCAGTTTAACGAGTTGCTGTAAACTGCTAATAGCCACAAAGCGACTTTTTCCCTGCTGAGAAACTTCACAATATCTTTAATTTTTCTTCTCTTCAGGAAGGAGAGTTCCGCCTCATTAGAGAAAGATTCTTTCCAAAGAACAACGCCTCTAATTGCTTTTAATAAACTGTGTTTTATTGTTTTGGAGCCAAGCGATCATCTTTGAGGTCAGGTGCAAAGAACTCTTAAGCTTTCTGACAAATATGCACAGTTTGACACAAAATCAGAGGAAAACAAACACAAAAATATCACACAGGTGATACGGTCGAGTTTCGGCTTTCTTTATATAACAGTTCTGCTAAATATTGGAATCATATATTGTTAAACTGTCTATCAATCAGTATAACTTGTATAGGAGCTGTACTGTATATTAATAACTATAAAAAGCATTTCTTATTTGAAGTAGGCAAAAAATTCGAGTTGACGCTATTGGCAAAAAGCGGAGAAAAAGGAAGCAGAAAGTCCACAACCAACGACAATTCGTTAATTTGGGCACATCGATGAATTGAAGGAACGGAGTTTAAATTTATTTAATGAATGTGGTTTGATTATCACTTTTGAACATCTTCATAAATTGATTGTATTCCTCAAGGTGGAATTTCCCTTGATGTGTTTACAACACTTCAATTCAAAACTAAAATACAACAACTAAAATTTTGGAAAGTGATAATTGATACCATAAAAACAGGATGTGTTATTATTAATACAGCGATTACATTTGTTTTCTTTGAAAGACTTTAAATTCAGTTCTTTCTCTTAAGTCGTCCTTAACACTATTACTAAGAAGCCCATTCAGAACTGAAAATTACTTTAGAATGTCAAGAAAATGTAATGTTTCAGAATACATTTAAAAATATGATTCCACCTGCTCCGTTTTGTATAAGAGTTTGACAGTTTCTCGAACATTTGTTTTCTGTGTTTAGATTATTTGTTTTATGAACTTAAGTAAGCTTTACTCCGTGGTTGAAACTCGAAAATATTAACAAAAATATTCCCGCCTTCAAAGGAAGAAATTCCCCCAAAACAAAGGAGTATATTCCTTTAAGCTTCTCTTTTTCAATTTGATTAAGTTCATCCAATTTAATTGTTGAAGTAGTTTCAACTTTTTTTAAGTCTAGTTTTTGTCACAAAACTGCGTTCACTCACACTTTTTTCACTTAAAGATCAGCCAAGGTGCACCCTTATTAAAATGGGTAAAAATAGCACAAAATTTCGGTTTTTGTGTAATTTTCGTGGTTCAAAACAACTTTAAAATCTTAATCTTCGAAGCGCGTGTTGAGACTTGGTCAAGTTGAAGTTATCAGACTTGCAAATTACGACAAAATTTGCACGAATTATATAGCTGTATTACACCGGGTATTACATTATGTCATAATTCGGTGTCAAATGAAGAATTTATCGTTTTATATGGTCATATATTTTAATACTGTTTTGATTTAAGGGTTTGCCTCAGTTTCCTAAAGATGTAAAACATCTGCTCGCTTGTGATTTAAAACTAAGTTGCGAAAACAGAACTTTCTCATGATTTAAAAGCCAGGAACTGTTCTTTCGACATTTATCAAGCACATTTTAAGCATGTTTTTTAACATCTAAACTACTCACTTGCAATGATAATACATGCCCGGGGTACTATTTCATATTTTACAACGATACCATGATTTCAGCAGGTATGCCAGGGAACTTTACAACTTCTTTTAATGAAATAGAAACGGCTGAACAACTTGTTATTATTTTGTCCGCACATAATGCTAGAATGTTTCGTCTTGCAGAAACATAGATTTCAGGCTCGACCTAGTCTTCCCCACAAAATTTCTTCATAAAAAAACAAGAACCGATACTTTTTTGGTAATTTAAAGCGTGGGTAACAAAATAACGAGCACTGGATTTTAAGCGTGGAATTGATTTGAAGTATTTAATGGGAACGTGTATGGAACTACAAGTTCAGTGCTTGTAGGAAGTTGGAATTTGAAATTTGCAAAAATAATTCAAACATTAATTGTTCAATTTTGAGTGTTGGTTTCTAAGCGACTAAGTTTTTGGAGCTGTGAAGGACTCGCATAGGAAAAGAAAATTGTTACAACCTAGTCGTTGCTAGACGACGAAAAAAATACAAGTGGCAAGTTCAGTTAAGTTGGTGCGTCATCGGAAACAAGAACAACAACAATCCTTCATGTTTCCCTACATATTTACATAACAGAATTAACAAGATCAGTTAAAAGTCATACGATAGCACCATACAAGGCAGACAGAAACACACACGCACACACTTATACACAAAGAGTGAGCGTTAAATACTTTGACAATAGGTGATTAGGAGATTGTAGAAGATGTAATCACATATAAAAGTAAGATTATGAATAGAGGTCCAAGGCAACTTTACATTTCCAAGTGGCAATTTTAGTGCTTATCCAAATATTCTTGTTTCAGCGTTTTCTTAAATATTACCATCGAGGAAAGCTTCATAATATCTTCAATTGTTTTTCATATTGAAGGTCTTTTATATCGCACAGTGAATTTACCGTAATAAGTTATTACTGATGTGCAATGCAGTACGACTGCTTTGCTGCAAATCCAGTGTTGTAACTATGAACATTAGTTACCCTAATGAAGTATGAATGGACAGTAGCAGGTAGAAGTTGTTTGTGGAATTTGTACAATGTGGAATGACACAAGGTCAAACAACATAATTTTCTGAAGAGACAGAGGGCCATAGAATGGCAATCAAACTGTACAAGAGTAATAATACGCATTGATTTCTTTTATAACATTAATACTGGCTTGAGAGACGAAACATATGTGTTTCCCAATATAGTGATGCCATAAATATGGTCATAGATACTTTTATCAACCAATTAAATGTCTAAGCTTACATAGGATGCCTATGCTTTTATTTTTTAGTTACAAATTCCACTTGTTTTGAGAATCAATCCGAATTCAACTCTTTATTGCTTAGATAGAGTTTATAGGAAGAATACCCTATTTTTTTTGTGGGAAATTTTTGGGAGTTGTACAAAAAGTCGGAAACTGACAACCCCGTATTTTAAACAGTATTAGTCAGTAGATTTGGTCAAACACTCAGAATTCACTTTTCTTAAATATGTTAAAAGATCTCGTAAACTTTGAAGGTCGCTCAAAAAGCTTTGAAAAAAAATAGTCATCGTGACAGAGTTTGGGGCATCATCGGGAATGTTTGGAAAGTTTCAGATTTGCTCGAAACTGTTAAAAAATGATTTCAGAGGAATCATAGAATATCATAAAGGTTCGAAACACTTTGGGCAGTCTTCGGCTGGAACAAGCATCTTAATATTTTCCTTGAAGGAACAAAATAGGGAAACAATAGGAAAGAGCACTTAAAGAGTTGTTATTCCGGTAACGTTCTGCGAATACATTTGATCGTTGAACAAAAACCTATTGCCGATCCAGGAGTTTTGCGAGGGGGAACTGAATGACATTTTCAAGTAATTGCAAACAATTACCAGGGCTGTTCTTAGCTTTGTACGTCTTGGGTGCACTGATAAACTTTGAAGCATTTTTAAATGCCTTTTCTGGCGTTTTTGAAGGGCCATTAGTACTTTCAAAAAGGGTAGTGAAAACCATTTCGCCAAGTTGCCCCTTCTTCTTCTGTTGCCTCCCATCTTCTTTTGTTCAGTACTACGAAATAACGAAGCATTCAGGGGAGTAGCGCCTTTTAACCGAAACATTTTGAGCGTTACGTTTTAAAATCATGCACTGCAAATATATGATCAGAAAATAAGCAAACCGGAAAGCCGAAATATGCGATCGTTTTGCAGTTTGTAGCTCCATGACCAGTTATCAAAAACATTTGAAATAAGAGTAGAAAGATACAGTTAATAATAATGCTATACTTTATGTAGTGTTCGTTTCACTACGTATTGACTGTTACAGGTTTACTTTCTTCTGCAGTAAACTACAGGCCACGTTTGCCAAACACAATCACTTTGTCCAAATACAACCACGTTGATGACAACTAAAAGAACGCTATCTTATTCCTTTACCGGTATCTTTGCTTGGCAATTGTGTCTTGTGAAGCTTCTCGAAAATTAATTATCCTTTTGATGCATTTCTTCGTTTTGTAGTAGTAGGTATGGCTAATAAAGGTTGTGCTTGGGAGACTTACCGGTTGTTGTTATAACGTCAATATCATTAGTGATCGTATGGCGGTGTCTTAAGGCCAGTTCAAACGGATCCAACATCGTTAAACCATGCTGAACGATATTTGAAGAAACGATTGAACATTGTAACATCATCCAACAAGGTGTTCAAACTGATCCTACATGTTGCATTCAACAATGTTGGACGATGTTTGAAGAGATGATTGAACCAATTGAACCCATCCAACATCATCCAACAAGGTGTTCAAACTGATCCTACATGTTGCATTCAACAATGTTGGACGATGTTTGAAGAGATGAT
>JAOBYE010076895.1:0-18078 GCA_025403585.1 Parazoanthus swiftii
TTTTTAAGGACCATGACTGATTTTTGTAAAATTTAAGGACTTTTGAGGCCTCAAATTTTGGAAAGTGAAAATTAAGGTCTTTAAGGTTTTTAAGGACCCGGACGGACCCTGTAGGGACCCTTTATTTATACCACGGGAGGGAGGGGGAGGGGTCGACAAAAATAGAGAGTACAATATTTTATAGAGGGAAAGGGGTCAAGAACAATTATTGAGGTTGGCAGGTTTATATACATAAAAGGGGGTCACGTTTTCAAACAAAGGGGGTCACTTGGTTTCTTTGGACTCCCACTGGTATAAATGATGAACAGTCCCTTGCAAGTAGGATCTCAGACCATTTTCCAATTATTTTCTAACAGTTTCTATGCTGTAATGTAACCAAGCGTCCAACAGCTGCCAGCCAATTTCTGAATAATCTTTTACTTTGCACACACTACCTAGTATTATTGATTCCACAACTTAAATTAAAACTTTGTTCGCACACAAAGCTAATTCCAACTTTACTATCTATTACTGTTTTTAAACCCTAATTTCCATTAAAAAATTACACCTTACTGTAATTTACTTTAACTTTTTAGACAAATCTAAGCCTCAATGACCTTCCAGTATTAAACAAGGTCATTTTAAAAAAAGTGTACTGTACAAACTATTGATGTTTCTTTTAAGTTATACGAATCTATTTCTTGCAAACTACCACAAATATCCTCGGGAAATCTCCCCGAAAATATCCTAAGAATTAAAATCCAAATGTGGTAGAGTTCATTTCACCACCCTCCTTCCCTCTCGTCGTTAAAAAAAAACAAAACTAGCGTATGAACATCTCAAGGCGTACCGAGTGTTTTGCATCAAGACCAAGACTTGACGATCTGTGTAGTTCAACTTCAACGATGCTTTTTACAACGCATTTCATTTTATGACTGCATTGCATTTTGCAACCTAAAACTTGCAGCAGGCAACTCATTTTTAGGGCTGTGTCTCCAGTCGAAGTCCTTTTCCCATATTCGCTATGCAGCGCTTAAAGTGCTCTTAAATGGTTGTAACCTTTATAAATATATTTTCAAGCCTGTGACTTTGTACCCGTGCCATTTTAGCACATCACGTGTCGTTGTTTTCCGTGTAAGGTGGGGGAGGTGGTGTTCTATCAATTTCACTGTAAGGTGGTAGTGTAGGGAAGGCTTTCATAGCAACTGACGTGGGTGTACATGTAGCTGGATGGTAGGGTGGCGGTGGTGGCCGAATATCCTCATGTCTTAGCACCCTAGCAACGTGTTGTAATCTTTCTCTCCTTTCCGAGTGGTGCATGTGTCCTGAATATGAATTACGGGATTCTCTGTAGCCCCTGTGTTGTCTCCTTGCTCCAGAAGACTACGAAAAAAATGTTAGGTCAATGTCAGCGATTTATTTAAATGTTTTGAATGATCCCTCTACTTGTATATTTGCCCAAATGCTGCTGAATGATCTAGTTTTAGTTACCCAACTAAGCACAATATGGCAAAATGCACCATGGTCAACCACTCCTCTGTTACAACAGATCCACACCTACCCTGAGATTGTTTGACCTGCTACGGCTGACTTCACTGCATCTGGCATCAGTGTATGCATCTTCCATTGATGATAATCTAAGATTTCTTCGACCATGCTGTAGTGAACAAGAACACTTCCGTATGTGACCATAATTTTAAAAGATTTAACCTTTTATTCAGTCTTCAAATTAAAATAGAAATGACTTGATACTACCTGTATAGTCAGTATCAGAGGTTAACTCTTCCACATTAATTTTACACTATACATGATAATCAGTGGCAGACTGAGAAGCCAGCAAGGCCTGGTCTACATTCTCATGCACATTTATTAGGGGACTCACGGCAACAAAAACATTACAAACCACTAAACCTACAGTAATTACAGAGTATAACTGATAACTTCACATGGGAATGCAACCAGCTGGCCACCTTTCCACCGTCATCTTTAGAAAGCAGAATGCAAAAAGCTCAAGCCTGGAGTTTAGTGGAGAATGTAACCATTAGAGTTTGAATCAGTTTAACTCTTATGTGGTTTCAAAAAGTAAGCTTCTAATTTTTCATATTCATATATGTTCAAGTTAAACAATTTAAAGAAATGAATTAATGAGTTATATACAGTATATATAAAAATCAGAAGAGGTAAAATGGAACAATGAAAATTTAGCAGACCTCTTTGAACATTGACATTCATGTCCCAGCTGCTTAAGGTCCCTATTTTAATTTTTGTGCTGAATCACTAACCTGCTCTGGAGGTCTTCGCTTGTCACAACAACCATTGTTGTACAAACAAGTTGCTTTGAAACATACAACAATTGTCTTTGTATTAAGGACAAATATAACTGCCACAATAGCTAGAAATGAGCCATAGAACAAGTTCCATTGCATGCCCATAGAACCCTTGACTAAGATTGGAAATAATACCCAGAACATGAGGACATCCAACACGACTGACAGGATTGAAAGACCCATGAAGAACTGGATCTGCCAAGAGAACCAAACCATGTTATATAAGTCAATATCAGTGCTAAAACTTTTTGATATGGTCTAATAAAATCAACTCTTAAATGGGTCACTGGGGAGGGGGTCAAAATAAACTGCCCAAAGAGTTTTGCTGACCGGTAGTCCAATTATGAACACATCCTTTGACGTTAATTGGGCACTGATGTCATTAGTGATTACTTATAAGCCCTGGGCCATCGGAAAATCAATTTGATAACGCTTAACGTCAAATTGACATTAAGAGCCGACCCCCTTCCCCCCCCTCCCTTAACGTCAATCCCATATTTTCCTTATAATAGGGTATAAATCCACCTGTGACTCGACACAAACTTGTACTCGGTGGCTGCTAGCATGTCAATAGTCTATTGGAATGCATCGCCACGCTCAGGTTCTGTATTGAAATATTGTTGTGACATACCTTTCCTTCGATGCTATTGTCGTCCATTTATACCATTTTCCATCGGAAAAATCTTGAACTTCTGTCTTAAAAACGTTTTTTTTCACTCGTTTTAGCGCTATTTTTTTTGTTTTCAGACACAATTTTCTTAACGTCAATCACTACCAATGAGACCCCCCTTCCCCCCTTAACGTCAATTTGACGTTAAGCGTTATCAAATCGATTTTCCGACGGCCCCTAACTAATGCAAATTAAAGTAATTATGCAGGTTGAAGTTTGAAAGCTGGATTATTTTAAGAAAACTTTTTTAATTCTATTTTTAATGTTCTCTAATGTACTGCATTTTCCTATTTGAGGCTGTACAGTAGAATACACGTTTTCTACTAAGTTCAATGAAACTTGCAGCAATTTTGCTAAAAATATATTTTTTGAAAAATCCAAGATGGCCAACTTATCATGAAATGACCGGTGCCATCTGGTGGGTCAGACGGTCCATATTTGAACATCTAAACCAGCCAGCCTGCCAGGCCAGTACAGTAAAAACACCTGAAAGTGTGGTGAGATTCAGTATTTCCAACAAATATGTCAAACTGGATTGCTTCACGTTGCCAAATTCAATTTTTTAACAAGATTCAGAACATACTAAAATATGTTATGATGTGCCATTGGCTACAGATCAGAAGTCTACATTCTTAATGATAGAGTAAGAGGGTGAGGCCGCAGAAAGCAAGAATTACAGGTAAGACATATATTTGCACTTAATCCTAACAGACATAAAAGACAAATTACAGGGCAGCCATGTTGCTGTACTAAACAATTGAAGGTGATTAGTAATTTATTGTTAAAAGTACACCAACATGGCAGCCATAATGTCGCATGAAAATGCCCTATGTAATGTTTCTGGAGTCTAATTTTCAAAATTTTTCTGTAAAGCATGCCTCTTGATTCCCCCAGTAACTTGGACCTTCCAACCATTACTGGCCAGGGCCAGCTGAAACATGGGACCTGTGTGAGTGACAACTTACCAAAGAATTTCTTGGATTTCTTCGAGACAATAATCCTACGCAGCCAGTAAATACAAACTATTGAGCAACAAAAACAATTTTAATTAGTAATAAAAATAAATACATTTATTTACACTGTAATCAATTTTCTTAGAAACTAGATACAAGGTTTTTACAATTTTATAACTTGAACTTCAACGAAAATGTCCAGTTACTGTTTATAGCACTAAAATTGCAATTCTAAAATTCCAGTTGCCGTGGATACCCTTTAGTCATAGTTGCTATTTGCTGTGGTGCCCAGGGATTGCACTAGAAAGTTTTGCTGCGAGTCCTGAGACTCCTTGATCTTGCTTGTTTGGGGTCCCAAAAGTTTTTTAAGGGGTCCCATACTAAAGATGGAGCTTTGAGCTGATTTAATATTTGCATACAAGGGATGCAATCCAAACTACAAAATGCATTTTTTTAGAAACACTTTGTGTAAAAATGGACAATTTTTGTGTTAACGTGATCCCTGGTGCCCAACAAAAGTTGTACTGTAACAACAAAGTGTTTATAGGCCAAAATTGCTATGTTATCTGGCCAAAACTGTTTTAACCTAAAATTCAATCAATCCACTTCTTGCCAAGTTAATTAACATGTATCAAGGTCTCTATGTACAATATACATTCAGTATATATATAATAAGTTGAACAAGTACAGGAACTCATCAATTTTAAGGTCAAAATTTTCCCAACTGGAATAAATAAGCACAATTAACAAGAAATTAATTTTTATTTAGGCAGGTAAGGAGAATTTAGTAGCTCACTGTGTGGCCCTTTTGGGAGTAAAATGATTTATGTATTAATTTGAGGTAACTTCTCCTTTGATTTTGTATGTGGATGAAGGAGTTTTTGAAAATGATTTAATGTCAAAAAAATATTAGAAATAAGGATAATTATATACCACTCTCTGGTTTAAAGAATCAAGGTGACAATCCTTCAGTGCTTGTTTCTTGAAAACCGTAGGCCCACATGTTGGCAAAAGATTACTAACATGTACAAGTATTATGAAGAGATTTTTCAGTGGCAGTTTTCTGCAAAGAGTTTGAATGTAATGCAAAATGAGACTGCTCATAAATTTACATATTACATGTAGGGCAGGGGTCTCTAAACAGCATGACAAAAATATTGCACATTAATTATGAAAGCACGCTGCACATTACATAAGATAATGTAAGGCTTGTGCACTTAAAACTCAACCAAACTTTAGCAAAAAAAAATTGTTTTCCTGACCATTTTAAGATTTTTCACTGCTAAGGCTGATAATTTGGGGTTACAAGCAGCAAGTGCTCAATTCTCTGCACTTCTCAGGTTGAAGCGAGGTACATGTCAATATAAGTGTGATCATGAACTTTAAACAACAAACACCGAGTCCTTTGGTACTAATATATACTACATGTAAACCTACAATTTTTTGATTGTATATTAATTTATGTATGTAGGCCTATTGACGTACATGTAAACAAATTGGTCTCAAACTGAACATACATTAAAATAGTTTCAGTCTATAAATTTATTTACCTATAGATCCTATCTCTAGTACTCAGTCTAAAACTACTTATACCCCTCCATAGCAACTTAAAACTAGAATTTTAAAAGAACAAATTCTTAGCTTGCAATGCTAGTTTCACATATAGAACTGGAGAGCAGATACATTCACTGTACTTTGGCAAGCTTTGTTTCTATAGCTTGGCAAAGCTAATCCACTTGTAGCTCATCCTTTTCTTGGCAGCAGTACTATAGATTTCCACAATAAACTTATGACCAAATGATTTAAAGACATTTTTTAAAAACCTGTATGCATGTTGAATAACAAATAATAACATGGGTTGCTTGGAGACTTGATTGGTCTCAACCAAATGTATTAATTACTTTTTAAGGTAAATTATAAATACTATGAATGTATTCGTATAAGGGAAATATAAAGCAGAATCTGAATGGAGTGCACTTATAAAGAAACATCGTATTGTGCTCAGATCGACATGTAGCAGAAATGTAAAACTCTATATGTCAAGATATCGAAAGTCAGGCTCCGATCCACGTCGGATTTGATGCAAGTATCTATTGTGCGACCTATGAATGAAAAATACTGACACATTATTGCTTGTTGGCACTTTTCCAGATGGAAAAATTACTTCTAATCTAAACAGAATTTGAAGACTGTACATGTACTCCAGAAGAGAAAGCGATAGATCATTTCTTCCTATCTATATGTATCATATCATTCATTAATCAAATCATAGCAATATCAACCAATAAATTGTGCGCCATGCATTTCGCCAAGATTTCTCAAGTTGTCTCGAGTTGTTTGTTTGATGGGATTGCCGATAAACACGATCGTGCAAACTCTGGAACAAAGGCAAAGCACAAATATAAATCGGAGTTTTAATCAAGATATGAATGGAATTTCCTTAAGATTATTTCCCAACAAAAATTTCTTCGCATGGCTTTCAATTTTTTGTCACAAACTGCTTCTATACACAGTAAATGCAAGGCTCTTTCGTGCTCATCTACCAATCTTGCAAATTAGGATAAATGTTTCAACAGTCGCGGCCGCGGTCAAACAATATGACAGAACTGAAGACCAACGAGTCGCGTTACGTCGCCTATTACTTACCAAAATTCCTGCCCAGACAGGCAATCCATTTGGTTTGAAGTGGAGAATTGCAAAATGATCGTCATCCTTTGTGTTATATCCTCCAATCCCAATACTTATTAGACCAGCAACGAGCTCCGTAAAGCCGATGTATAGGGCGGTTTTCGCAGCATAAAAAGTTTCCGCCATTTTTCACTTGTCATGTTTTGGTTTGCTTTGGGGTTAGATGTCTGAGCAGAGACTGGAGACGAACTGTTGATTTGTTCGTCAAGCCTTCGGAGCTACTCGGACTTACTCGGACTCCGTCGGAGATTTACGATCAAATATTTTAATAAAGCGCGGCTACTTAGCTGTGAGCTTGGTTACACAGGAAAAGTGTCGAAACAACAAAGATGGCGCAGTTAGATCGCGAAATTATCGAATAATTATAATGCGATGGTTGGGGGTCGTGGTATCTTCGCTTGTTGCCATTTCCTTGACAGGATTGTCCGTCAAAACATTTTTTCTTTACGTTGCTTGTCTGGGACTGAGCATTTGGTTCGTTCGTCTGTTTCTGATCAATAATTATGAACTTGATTTTGAAGTGCTCTTCAAAGTATTTGAATGGCTTGGGTATGGTACTCCGCATCGGATCGATCGAATTCCCGGGGCACTTAACGCAACGGATGGTGGAAACACTCTGGCAGAAATCCCTCGCCCGATAACTCGAAGTCTGGATCGAATTATTTCCCACATCTTGCGGGATTTTGTCGAGTCGTGGTACAATGAGGTTGCGAAAGGAGATTGTTTCACTGAGGAGGCGCAGAGATTGCTGCAGATGTTATCAGTTGACATCTACAAGCGAGCATGTGACGTTGATATTCAAAACCTAATTGAACAAATTATTTTTACGTTTCATGTGCACCTGCAAAGATATAATAAATCAATTTCGGTGGTCAATGGCAAAGATCCTAATTTGAAACTGACAATTACCTCGGCAGAGTTGCTATGCAAGACTTATGAATCCCAAGTGAGAAAGAGTCATATAGCTTTGACAAACTCGGCTTTCGAACTGAATTACTTGAGAATAGTTGTTGAATCCCTGCTGGCGCTTCTAATTGATCATGATGATTATAGGTGCAACATTGGTAGATTTATGCTCAGGGAGATTCTTGCCATGCAAACACTTAAACCTCTGGCAGACCTCATGTCAGACCCTGATTGGATCAATGAAGCTGTCATTTCAGTTTTGATTGAAGAACCATCATCAACAGGGGACTGTACTGATAAAATGGATGGTGACACAAAACCTAAGGGAGACGATTTTGACCAACTGTCAACCAAAGTACAAGGAAGTGATATACTTGGCCCTGTTCAGGTAGGGAGTGCAGTTTTGTCAGATAATTGCAATACATCTGAATTGACAAAATTGACAGATAAACGAGACTTAGAAAATCATAACACTGAAGGGAATACAACATTTTTTGAAGCTAAAATTATTGATGTGAAAACCAATGCAGAAACAAGTGCATATTCTGAAGAGCTAAAGTATAGAAAGATTGGCACTAGTCCCAACACAGAGCCTGAGAAGTGTTCTGAGGAGGATGTAACACTTAAACAAAATAGTACAACTGTTTCTTCAAGTCTTTCTTCTTCTTGGTCAATGGTTCCTCCTTCAAAAGATCAGACATTTTATTCAAAGAGTTATGAAAATTTGAGGGACAAACTTCTTCAAGACGAAAAAGGGAATAGTGCAGCATTAAGGGAATTTACAAAATTGGGGAGTTGTTGCCATAAGTTTGAGACAAGTTGCGAGGTTGATCAACAAGATGATAATGATGGTAAATTGATTACAGAGAATCATTCACCTGATAATAATATCAGATCAAGTCTGAGCAGATCTCGGAGTGTACCAAGTTGTTCAGAAAAGGTTAATGAGGAAGCTGAATGCTCTGTTAAAGAAGCAAACAGAAGTCACAAATCATTATCTAGATCAATTAGTGTTCCAACACTGCCATCCTCGTACAAGATAACAGAAACATCTGTGCCACTTCCAATTGGTCAAGAAAACATTTTCGAGTATGGATCTCCATTTTACAGCATTAGTTTCCGTTCTGAAAGTGATTCATACAAGACGGCTTCAAGCGAAGAGGAATTAGATGAAGTTGAAGAAGTAGATGAAAGTGATGATTTTGTTGATGATAGTGAAATAAATGGTATTGATGTATTTCCAGCTGATTTAGTGGCACCACGTCACAATGGACAAGACAAGTTACGTAAGCAATTATCTTTTGAGGAGTATGTTAAATTGGCAAAACAGTCAAGTGAGGACTCTCAGAATGCAAACAAATTGCCTGCAGCAAGCGATAACAAAGAACAAAAATTGATTAAAGAAAAGCCTCTTGTGGAAAGTTCTTGTGATGCTGGACGGGTTCAAAGCTCTACTAACCACTATATTGATCTTAATACAACTGGTGGCAACTTCTATCAGGAAGAGTATGAAGAAAAATTCAAAAGAGCTCGATTGTTACATTCTTCTAAAACATCTCGAGATTCAAGTTCAACTGCTACTAGCAGTCGCGATTCTGACTCCTTCTTGGGTGAGACTCTAACAAGTGCAAAAGAAAACTGGAAGAATCTTTTTTCCTCAATAAAACTGTTCAAATTTGATCTGCCAGGTAATGCTAGCTCCAACAGCAAGTCTAGTGATTCTAATTCACAAACCAGCCAACAAAGTTGTGATGCAAGCTTTGATCCAAGCACAACAGAACCATCTTCAACATCCAGGAGACGCCTTTCTCGCAGTGCCGCACTGGTGGATTCTGACAGTGATTCGGAAAGTAGTTATGGGACTCCCAGGGAGAATTTTAATGTCCGTGAAGAGATTGTATATGGAGGACGACAGTTTGCAAGTAACAACCATGTTGATGGACCTGATAAAGGAATAGTGAAGATTCATCCAAGCCAGTTGATCAGAATTCCTGCCACTGAGCTGCTTTCAGAAACTGGGGAGGAAGGGCCAGGAAGAAACAAATTTACAGCATATCACATAGAGGTGAGTATTTTTATTACTAATTACATGTGGTATTTACATCAGTGTGTGGGGGGGAGACAGCATTCAGAGTGACAGACAAGTTCAAAAACTGTTGCCATGGAAACAGTCTTTGAGTAACAAGTATTTAGCAAGGCAAATGCTGCTGTGCATGCAAAGCAGCCAGCATTTATCTGTAACCCTTAATTAACCCCCTTAAACATTGGACATGTTTTTCTCCAAAAGGCCCAAGTCTTTGAGGGTTTTAAATATTTATTATCATGATAGAGACAACAGAGCTGAATAATATCTATGCATGGATCAACTAGTGTCCAGTGCAGGCCCCTTCCTCAGAACTTCCACCTGCTGTCAGAGCTATTTCTTCCATCAGTCACCCCATTTTACACATTCTATTCTGGATCTTATTAGTCTTTAAAACCTATTGTCAAAGGAGAAAAGAAGTTGCAAACAGATTATGACTTTTATGAATGCTTGACCTTAAGGCAATATTAATTTTGACTTGTGTACAGCCCTTAACCTGTAAGATAGAGGAGATATGTTGTTTCTCAGTTGTTTTTGGAGAATATTATTATTATGTGGAAGTATAAACCTACAGTTCCAGAAAAACTCTTATTCATAGCAGGAAACTGATGTGCTCACAGTAAGTTTTAAAAATGCTGCCATTTCCCACATTTTGCAGCTGTCCAAATCGCGGCTCACATGCCATTTTTCAGCACTGTTGATGGAGACCTGTTGATGTTGATGTACAATCATGTAATCTCATTAAGTTACTAATTAATGGTTGATATTATCAGTCGAAGAGTCATGTTTGTGGAAGTTCTGATAATAAAACATTTTTTATTATTGTTATTACTAATTGCTTAGAGCGTTTTTATTGCAGTATGACATTCGTATTTGGCCTGAAGCCTATCAACGAGCTGTTTACGATGCCAGAAGTTGCTCAGACTCAGAGGAGAGTGGTGAGGCAGTTGAGCCGTCTGATGAAGTGGCTTGTCAACCAAATGAGGAGATGAAGAAGATTGATTGCAAGAGAATAATCAAGAGAAGATATCGGGAGTTCATGGAGCTGCACAACAGACTGATCCATGGAATACATGCAAAGGAAATGAAGGGTATGGAACTTTAGAACATTGCTGGCAATTTTTCAATGCTTTTTGTATGGTGCAAGTATTGTATGCATCTACATGATTGTATAACTTGATAGAAGCATGCCATGCATCTATTAAGTCCCACAAAAGTAAGCCCTCGAAAGTAAACAAAAAAGTGCTTCAGAACAATATAAGCTTTCAAATGGAAAACAAAATTATATTAATTGAAGGCCATGAACAAGCTGACAAGAATTGGAAGGAAAACTACCAACTTTAATTTAGATATGGATTTCCTTTTCCAAAAGAATCCAGTTGGTGAATCCACTTGGGAAGATGGGAGAATACTCGAGAAGCTAGAGAAGCACTTGACTTCACCTTGTGCCACTCAAGTGCTTTTCTCAAGCTCTCGCAACTTCCCACAGGCATCCATAACTCAATAGATGCATGCTAAGCATGGACCATTTCTTTAGTAACCTTTGAACAATAAAAAAGCAAGCTGCTGGACATTTAGTTGCCCAGATTGTCTGCCTATCACTCGTACAATCAAAACAAAAACAATAGAGCTGCTGTGAGGGGACTTCCCCCTTGCTCTTCCCAGACTTTTTTAATTTAAAAGGAGTTACTGAGGGAATATATTCCCCTCTTCAAGTCACCTCCCCTTCCCCACCCTCCACACATAATTTTAAGCAGCTGTGCAGCATCTGCAAATATACTTGTAATGTGAAGTAAAATAAAATGAAGAAATATGCTGGTGTTCTCATCAGACAACATTCACTCACTTCTGTTTAAATATTAAATAAGTATGAAACTTTGGAAAATACAACAAGGTTAGTAACATTTGGTAAATAGAAATGAGGAAATTTCCAGGGACTGAAATAGCTGAAGAATAGTCAGTATCATGACATAGCAGCTCGGATTATTTTACAGACTGCTAGACATTCCTAATTACAGCTTAATGAGTGCTAAAAAAGTTCTATAATTTTATAGTAAATTGTTGTGTTAAAAGCATAAATTAAAGTTTTTATATAAAGTTGGGGGGCAGTGACAAATTTTGAAGCATTAAAATGGTTTTGCTGATGTGTTTGAAGTGACATTTTAAACAAATTCAATAGAAACCATTTTGTTTGGGGGGCAGTTTCCCATCCCTCCCCCCCCCCCATCCCCTTCCCCATTTGGTACAGCCTAGAGTAATCTAACCTTTAAAAAACTTTGCCTGGCACTCTGCAAAAGCAGTGTTACTTATTGAGTTTGATGTTTTGTCAACAGCTATTCTGAAACCCAACAGGAAATTCAACATGCCTTTTGGAAGGTTGGAGCCCAGTGTTGTCGAGGGAAGAAGGACAATACTGCAGTACTATCTTGTGGTGAGCCAGTGTGTAATATAACTATAGATAGACAATTACACACTTGAAAAATGTTCCTTCATTAAATCACATACTGTACCATGAATTAACATTGACTCAAACTGAGTCTTTAAGAAAGTGCTTCCTGGAGAGTTTGAATTTTATGTTAATTAAAGAACACTTAATGGTAACAATGTGCTGAGCTGCATCTCATACTTCAGAGCCAACCCAGAGACTTATTAAAAAGGATTTATTTCAACTTATCATTGTTATTGGCAGAGCCTGGTGTCCAAACCATTACTGCGTGAGAGTCAAGAGTTGAAGGAATTTTTGGGAGTGACAGAAGATGGCCATGTGTCGTTTGTGAAGCCTAGTATGGCACAGATGGTCTCTCAGTCCGTTTCTGTACCAAGAGTGGATAAGGTATGATATGAACATTGTAGGAAAGTAGTATAGTATGGTGAGGTATACACTGGACAGGTATGGTATGGGATGGTAGGAATAGTACAGGAGATGGTCACATGTCATTTGTGAAGCCAAGCATGAAACAGATGGTCTGTCAGTCCATTGATGTACCAAGAGTGGATAAGGTATGATATGAACATTGTAGGAAAGTAGTATAGTACGGTGAGGTATTTACTGGTCAGGTATTTGTGTGGGACAGTAGCTATAGTGCAGGCGACGGTCACATGTCATTGTGAAGCCCAGCTTGACACAGATGGTCCCTTTGTCTGTTCATGTACCAAGAAAGGGTAAGATATGGTGTGTTATTGTAAGGTACTTCACAATGTGTAGTGTACAGGAGATGGTCACGTGTCAATTGTGAAGCCAAGCATGGTGCAGATGGTCTCTCACTCAGTCTGTTTACCTAGAGTGGATAAGGACTTAGGTATGGTGGTGTGTTAAGGTAAAGTATTGTACATACATGTATAATGTTTTACGGTATGTCATGCTTTCAAGAAAGATGTGGTATGGTCTCTAAGTCAGTATATGTACTTAAAGTGAAAATAGATACGGTGTGTTGTGGTCAGGTAGTACTTATATAATGTGACAAGATATGACCAGTATGGTATGGTATGGTTAGTGCTTTCCAGTGGATTCATGTTCATCCAGCGGCTATTTGCCTTATATTTTTCACTGGATAATATACATTGTGCCAGTCCTTGGGCTCTTGGGTTAGTCCAGGTCTTATTCCTATTATCGATCAGGTTAGGTTCTGTAATACATACATGTACACCATTTTTCTAAAGCAAATTTTTGCTAGATCCATTCCCTTGTGGGGACCAAAAGTCATTACTTGGTCAAATTTAGACTCATTAATTCAACATAAACATCACTTTTAGCCCCCGCGAGGGAATGGGTCTAGTAAAACTGTGCATCGGAAATGGTGTATTGAACTTAACTCGCTGTCTACGATATTTGACTTGGCAGATGTTAAACAGACAAGTAACAAAACTGATCGACAGAGTCAAAACGGCCTTTGATGCAGGTCAGTACTTATATTCTACAGTGTTCAATGTTCACCATCAACAATAACAAGAAATCTTTATTTTGTACTGACATTTCACTGTACTGCTCGATAAGTGTAAAATAAGGAAACAGCGACTTGAATACACACTTCAAAACATAAGTCGGTCATGCGAATACGCTGTGATTGGATAAATTTAATTGTTTATTTTGTTTTTGGGTTTCTTTAAAAGATAATAACTGTAACAAGGATGTTCAAATGTGAGTTGAGCTTTTTTTAAATTTTATCATTTTCGAAAATAGACTACGAGTAGTCCCTATTTTCCCCTTGAATTCGTCGAGCCGCGGAAAAGAAATCGCGAAAGACGGCGCGTGGAAACTGGGAAACTTTCTCGCCCCGGTTTCAGAGCGCCGTCTTTCGCGATTTCTTTTCCGCGCCTCGACGAACTCAAGGGGAAAATAGGGACTACTCGTAGTCAATTTCGAAAGCGAAGAGTTTTCATTTTGTTTTCGAGATAAAAGTGCATAGTTTCGATTTGTGTAATTGTCAGAAAGGAAAACTCTCCTGTGCTCTCCTATTTTCATTGCTTTGTTTTCTTAAACAGTAGATGCTACAAAGTCATACCCAAACAAAGCGTCGTCACGTGACGTTGTCAGAACAGAACGGTTTGAAGCTGCTTGTTTAACAAGATTTGAATAATGGCAGCGATACGATGGCTTGTTTTTGAGTAATAATAGTTTTGTTTTTGTGATAGCTTGAAGCCTGGACCAAACAGACTTACAAGTCCGTGCAAACTGTCAAATAAATGCAAGTTTGTAACTTGCGTTCGATTTATTTAGCGCCCAACTTGCTCTTACGTTTACTTGCATTGACTTGCATGGACTTGCTTTGGCTTGACTGCATGGTCTGCATTGACTTGCAATATCACGGACTTGTATTGACCAACAAGCACTTGCAAAACAAGCTTGTCACGCAAGTCGTTGGCAAAACGAAGCGCAAGTTGAAAACGAGTTACAAGGTCGAACCTTGCACTGACTTGCAACGATATGGGAGTCCATTTAGCCAACGGTTTAGTTGACGTAGTACACTAAATATCTTGAAAATCCGTACTTTAAAGCAAAAATATTCACATTCTAGGTCTTGATAAACCTCTAAAAGTGATAACTAAAACGTTTTTAAGTGGAACAAATCGTGTTGATTGAAAAAAGCAACCTAGTTTTCAGAATAATTTTATGGCCCCATTCTTGATACCCCATTTGTCTTTTGTGGACCAAGATGGGCGACACGTACTAATAGCCCAGTTTCGCATTCGTATTTGCGGCTGATTACAATGACTACAGACTCTTTCACTCAGCGTTAGCCTCGACTTGACGTTAAGCATTCATAAATACCAACATGTAGTTATGAGCTATTTACAAATCTGTGTATTGTTGGAGGCTCGGACTTCTAGTTGCCCTCGCTGGTATTTATGCATATTCAACACCAAGTCGAGGATAACGCTGAGTAAACGAGTCTTTAGTCATTGTAATCAGCGGCAACTACGAACACGAAACTGGACTGTTACAGTAACATGTTTAGAATAATATTTATTCTATACTATTGCTCAGTTTCAATGTACCCTAATTTCGGTTATTCACATTTTTTCTACCAGCTCTGTACTCTACAAAACATTTGAAATAAGTTATTGCAAGCCCAAATATAAGTTTTCCTAATT
Source organism: Parazoanthus swiftii (assembly GCA_025403585.1). Taxonomy (NCBI): domain Eukaryota; kingdom Metazoa; phylum Cnidaria; class Anthozoa; order Zoantharia; family Parazoanthidae; genus Parazoanthus; species Parazoanthus swiftii. Next base: position 15,199 of record JAOBYE010076895.1, read on the forward strand.
TATCTTTGACCCTTTTTGCTGACGTAGTTAGGACAACATATATGTTAATATACTGACTGCTCAAAGGGTTAGCAAAATGTTTGCGGTAATTACACTAATACAACGCGGAATTGAATTGTTTGTTACTAATGTTGTTGCTGTTGTGTAGAGGCGGATGAAACAGTGGTAATGATATTCGACCAAGACGATTGTTAGTGACGCACACATAATTCACAGTTAAAAACTCGTCTTTCTCTCGCCACTTTTGAAAACTGTAACTAGGTTGTGCTACATGTAAATATTTTCCCTTAAACTCAAGACCTTTTCTAGGTACATACTTGTTGTGTGCATATTATCGAAGGGATTAATTAAGAGAGAAAAGAGCGTCTACACTTGTTTTAATGTTTTAAATTACCAGCAATGATTTGCAGTTTTATTGATTGGGCATTGTTAAATAACATAGAATGGATGGAATATAATGAAATGGAATTGGGGAAAACTGTAATGTTAAAAAGTGCAAGGGAATGGATGGAATGCAGAGAATGGGATACAATGTAATCTATAAATGTAGTGGAATGAATGGAATTAACTGGGTGTAATGTTATGAAATTGACTGGATTGGATTGAATAGAATGTGGTGAAATGAAATTGATGGAATGCTGTGGAACTAAATGAAATGGAATGAATGGAATGTAATTTTATGTAATTGAATGGGTGGGATGCAGTACGACGCAATGTAATGATGATGATGATGATCATAAAAATAATAATAATAATAGTAATAATAATAATAATAATAATAATAATAATGTCTTTGTTTAAACTCTGCAACATTACATGCTTGTTATAGTATAAAACAGTAACAATAATAAAGACTAAAATATTTGCATTGCTTGTTTATACTGGAAATCGAGTCTATTAAAAGAAAGTTGGCTTTAAAACGTTCAGTATTAATAAACCGGGAAGAAGGCTTCTGGGACTTATAAGTTTTAAGGAACTTAGTTTAGTACTAGGTAAAAGTGGAAGAAGAGGATGATACGGATTACGAGAAATTCTATTAAAAAGAGAGCGATCCGGTGTTTCTACGAGGCCGAAGATCTTGATAGGTTGAGATACGTACTTGCGTTTGTGACAGCGTGTGAGAAATTTCTGGACTGTAGTGAGTTTTGAAGTTGCATAGACTGGAATGAAGTGTACTAAATCATTGCAGTTCTCAAGACGCTGATCGATACTGTCCTATGTGTGCACTAGTTGTGAAGTAGACTGAACAGCAAACGTCGTTATATAGAACTCCTATCAAATGTGAACGTGGATTCGATGTGCTAGTCGCTGTCAGCCTGGGTAGAAAGCTAATGTTTTGAGTGTTGGCCTTCCATGAGTAATCGTGACTTCTTCTTGACCCGTTCCTAGTTGAAGAAGAGGAAGAGCCATCCAGGCCAGCAAAAAAGACTGGTATCATCACTGCTGACGAGAGTGTACCTTGGACACTCCGTTACTCTGAACAGAGTTTGGAATATGTACGTATTTGCACTGTGTTCGGAATAAATCGTTTCGTCTGGTGCAGATAGAAGCTTATATCAGTTTATCAATTATTGTTATTATTACTCTTCTTCGTCTTCTTCTTCTTCTTCTTCTTCTTCTTCTTCTTCTTCTTCTTCTTCTTCTTCTTCATCTGCTGCTTTTTCTGCTTCTTCTTTTGCTTCTTCTTCTGCTGCTGTTGCTTCTTCATCATCATCATCTTCTTCTTCTGCTTCTTCATCTTCTTTTTCTGTTTCTGATTCCTCTGCTGCTATTTCTGTTTCTTCTGCTTCTGCTGCTTCTTCTTCGTCGTCGTCTTCTTCTTTTTCTGCTTTTTTTGCTTCTGCTTCTTCTGTTTCTTCTGCTTCTTTTTCTGCTTCTTCGCCATCATCTTCTTTATTATTGTTACCATTATTTTTGTTATTGTTATTTATATTGAAATTAATATTGTTGTTATTGTTACTGTTGTCGTAATCATTACTGTTATTGGACACTTGTTGCTTATTCTACTTGATAGGATACAAAGGAGCCACTCTCCGCTGAGAGTCTCTTCACAGTCTTTATCGACTGTCAAGGTTTTGAACCGGAAATCAGGCCACCATCCCCTTCTGCTATGCAGGCTCAATTGAAGCAAGTACCGATCTGCCTTGATCCACAGGATAGGGACCAAGACGTTCCTACAGGGCACTCGTTACTTAGACTCGAGAATGACAGCCCAAATGAGCCCTCCGAGGGATCCTCTTCAGATGGTACCCCGGATGAAGAACCAGCGGTTGAAGGCGAACCTCGAGTTTGGTCTTCGCGTCTGTTGAATGTAAACGAGGAGCTGGGGAACTCAACTGTAAATGTTGAGTATGAAGTGACGTCTCTCCTGTCAGCAGAAAACAGACCGATTTGCGCCTCAATAAGCCTTCCACCCACCAAAAGCCCATCAATGGACAAACTAAACTGCCCCAAGCTTTCAAAGGGGCGCGTTTCTCCCACTGCACTCAAGGACAAGTTAACATCAATAGCTTGTAAAGGAGACGATATGACTCCCCTGGCAGTGAAAGGAAAATTGACATCGATTGCATCCAAGGTAGACGTAAACCCCAAAGCACTGAAAGGAAAGCTGACATCAATAGCACCCAAGGGAGATGTGACTCCCGAGGCACTGAAAGGGAAGCTGACGTCGATAGCATCCAAAGGGGATGCGACCTCCCAGGCGCTGAAAGGAAAGCTGACGTCGATTGCACCCAAGGGAGATGTGACCCCCCAGGCACTGAAAGGAAAGCTGACGTCAATTGCACCCAGGGGAGATGTGACCCCCGAGGCACTGAAAGGGAAGCTGACGTCGATAGCATCCAAAGGGGATGCGACCTCCCAGGCGCTGAAAGGAAAGCT
>JAOBYE010077006.1:0-20710 GCA_025403585.1 Parazoanthus swiftii
TCTTTTTTTGTTTTGCAGTCTAAGTATATCATGTCCCACAGTTCCTGGAGATGTTCACAACCATACACCACATTAACCAACTGTCAAACTGTTGAGTTAAGAAGAATCAACTCAAGAACAGGACCTTTTACAGGGGTAGCCAGAAGGGGGATTTGAATTTGAGTTACACATTTGAGGTAATTAAAAAATAATAAGAATAATTTTAGTAATAGTAATAGTTTGATAATAAATTAATAAATGCAATCATAACTACAAATATTGTATTGAATTATATTATAATATAACTTCAATACACAGTATATTGTACAAGATCACAAGGACTAAAGAACTGGCCATATAATAAAAAAATAAGTTAACAGGCAACCGTCCACTGAGTTGGTAGCATTACATTTCCTCAGAAGAAAAAAAAAACATGAAAACATACATCACCAACACTGGAAAAGCAGAGTGGTAAAGGATGTCACTCTTTAATCTTTTATTTCTACCTCTTCTTTCTACAGGATATGGTACAGGAAAACAGGAAACTGTTTGCCCAAGTTCACATCATCAAATGCCAAAAAAGGACATGCTGTACACAAAAAGGAAATCAGTTCCGATAGCCTGTAGAGTGGACACTATTTTCCAATAATTGAAACCCAACTCCTTTTAGCAACTTCCTATAGAAAGTATCATTGTTTCTCTCTAAAAATAGAGTTTTTAAAAGTCTAACATTAGTTTCCATTTTTTTAATAACTTTTTTGATACATTATATTACACAACAATAAATTACAAGTAGTACAAAGAATATGAAAAAAAAACAAAAACAAAACGAATACAAACAAGTGTAAATTAAGGAACTATTACATTGTCTGCTCTTCTTGCTTTGCTTGTGCTTTCACAGCCATCCATAAATTTGTTATAATAAAATAGTAAAGCTCCTCTCCTTTGTGCAATGCTTAGTTCTATTGATTGATCATGAACCCTTTCGACGTGTGCTAGAAATAAGTTGAAATCGGGTTTTATATTTTTCATTCTGCAGCTATATATGACTTGTTTGCCAATTATTAGTAAGTGGTTGACCAGGTTAAAATGCTTGTGTTTTAAAACCCCGAACATAATTTCAAACTCCTTCCAAAGGTCTGTCATTATTTGAAATCCTTCAAGCCATTTTTTAATTTTAATCCAAAAAAGGTTTGTGTAAGTGCATGCAAACATTAAATGCTCGACTGTTTCCTCGAATTCATTACAAAAGGTGCATTTTTCAGAATCTTTTATGTTCATTTTAAATAGCATTTTGTTTGTAAACAGAACCCTGTTTAATAATTTGTACTGAAACTGGCGCGATTTTGTGTCGGTTGTTACTTTAAAAGGTAGCTGATATACATTTTCCCGTTTAATTTCAATATTTGAGTATGCTGCGTTAAAACGTTTTTGTGCTGTGGGCGTGCTTTTAATTTTTGAGTTCATTTCAAGATATATTTCTTTTTGTTCTAATTTTGATATTGGCTTTGATTTTTTATTGACCCAAAGGTATATTTCTTTTTTTGTGGCTGAGGGGTTGAGCCTTCTACTGGATTTCAATTTTCTTCGGTATTGAACAGGGAGAGCGTCTATGTAGCTCGTCGTGAGGAAAATATCAATTAGTGTGAACCCGCGAGTTTCGAGTTCTTTCGCTTTGACCAAGCCTCCGCTTACACTCAAGAGATCATTTATTTTCGTCAGTCCTTTATATTTTAAATTTTTGTTGTAAATCATTTTGTTTTCGATCAAAATATTTCTATTGTTCCATATAATTTTTTTCTTTATGTCCTGATCGACATCGGTGTTGAAGGATGGTTTTAGCGAGCTCCATACTCTTAGGCAGTTCCTATAAAATCGCGGAATGTCATTTTGAAGCTTCGAAACATCAAAGTCGCACTGAAGTAGAAATTTTCCACCAAGGTGGAAATCAAGTATATTTTTCCATGTTCAGGGATAATTTTCCAGGTATCGTTTGAGGCACATCACCTGTTGCGCCTCGATAAAGGATTCGATGTGGACCATTTTAAGTCCGCCCTTTTCATAATCGCTTATTGTGACAGATCTTTTAACTTTATCTTTACATTTCCATAAGAATTCGAACAGTAGAGAATTTATCTCTTTCAGTTTTTCTGCGTTAATAGGAATTATGTTGGATCGGTAACTGATTTTCGGAACAATAAAAGTTTTCATGATTTGAGTGAATTTGTAAATATTGTAAGTGAAAAAATAAACCTTTTACAATGAGACATTTCTATTTTTTATTTTTTTATTTATTTAATCATTTTTCGCTGCATATATGTACATAAGCAAAAGTAAAAAAAACTAAAACGTAGTTCCAAAAACATAATAACAAAAGAAAAATGAGTGCAGTGGCGAAGGAATGGAAAGAAACATTTAAAACCATGCTGCGCTATTCCCCCGGAAAAGAAATTACAATGCAAACAATTTAAACAGACAGACCAAGCAGTTAATAATAAAAAAATTACACTAGGAAAATACAGTAAACACATTATCAATACAAAATTTAGAATCGTTTCCATGAAACATGTGGCCGTTCTGGGTTAAAATTCAGTTATTTTTTAATGATTCTCGCAGAGCAATTTAAATGACGATGAATTTGTACTTCTGAAAAAGTATATGCTGTAGTTCAATTCAAGTTTATAAAGCACTCAGTATTCTACAGACGGTTGACTTGATGAAAAGTGATATTACTGTATCATTACTGCAAAATTGATGCCAAGAATGGACGTTTATTATAGGAATTTTTTGCAATGTAATTTTGGTTTTGGAAATGTATTTTAAAATTTAAGGTCATTTAAAATAAATTTACACATACCTGGCCGCTTCTCCGTCTGACAAGCGATATTTCCAGATAGGAGGTTCACATATGGCGGGTCTGGCGTCCTCATCCCCAGTGAAAGTGCCTCCAGGACATGAACTGTGATCAAAATTGATCCCAAGACACAAACACTGGGAGGGTAGGGTCCACTTCAACAATTGTACTTGGTGAGACCCCCAGTCTTAACCTTGAAACACTGTAGCAATCTCTGCAATAGTGCACTGGAACTCAGCCAGAACTCAGCCAGAAAATTCCAGTCTGCGTTCTTCTGCCGAAGGAAATGTTCCTTTCTCAAAATCTTTCGGAAAAGGAACTTTTATCTTCACCCTCCGTGAAAACCCTTGATGGCCTTAACTCTGGAGAGCGGAACTTTAGCTCGTCAAACACGGCGTGTTTAACGAGCCAAAGATCCCGCTCATGGGGCTTAATGGTAGATAAACTGATAGAAATAACTGCAGGGATTAACATAGTTTGCTTCCAAGTAACTGGAATTGAATTTATCCACGAAGTCTGCTCCGTCCGAACTGTTGAGGTGCAATGGGAGTGGGCGTGAGGTTTTGTGTGTGACGCTTTCAACCTATCCAACATCCCCTCCCCCCTCCCGACCCATTCAAACATAAAAAAGGTTTATTTCCTGGTAATTTGTAAAAAAATTGATAACCGTTGTTTGTTGAGGAGCGAAATTCAATTAAATATTGCTTTGGTCTAAACTGTCAAAACATGTTTCACAATTTCTCACCCGTTGTTCAGTCATCACTCGAAGTGTCTGCTCAAGTTCAGATACTAAAACGTAAATTTGTGTTACCTTGGTTGGTTAGGAGAATAATCAACGCAATTTCAGTTGCTTTCGATGGGCTATTTATTTAAAACAGCAACTATTCCAAAACAGGCCCTCGTTGTCTTTATGTTCTAAATAGTTTGTACGTGAAAATGGTGAGGCCTGTTTCGACTCTTTGGGGTTTTTTGTAACCCAGTGGAAATGCTTCAAATGACGAAATACGCTGCTATACTTGATTACTGTTGAAAGCTACTATTCTGTACCAAGGAGGAGAATATTATGACCTGTTTGATTATGAAGTTATTTGGAGACTCGTTAACGGAGTTTCAGTTCGTTGTGGAGTTTATTTCACCTGATATATGTGTTAGTTACAAATTGAACTGATCACAGCTGGAAGCCAAAGAAAGAATCTCAAAATACTATTTCCCCACGAAGCGGTCTAGAATGAATTCAGCGAAGTGATATTTTTATAGCCCGTGCGGTCCTTCCAGGAACGTCACAGCAAATCCATAGTTGTTTTCATAGTAGGACATTCATCAATAAAGTATGTCCGAAATTTTCTGTTGTTGTGAGGGTCAAAAAGAAACCTCACAGACACACGTGTACTCATCATATCAAATCTTAAATACATGCAAGATAAGTAGGAAAAAAATTGTATCAGCGTGCGTATCACTGAAAAAGTTAAAACCTCTTTTTAAGTATTCTAAACTAGATCAGCCTCCATCATTCAATATGAATTATTTGTTGTTGTTGATGAGTGAAAATGTACTTATGCTCACGAAAAGGGAAAACAATTTAGTTAAAATTCCAAGGCAATGCCTCGGAATCGCGAACCTCAGCGGCTTGACATTTTTGCATTTTTTGCTCCCTATATATTTATGTCAATTACGTTAACTTCTAGTTTGTCACAGTTTGTGAAATTATTCCATTTCAACTACTTTTCAACTAGTCGCACCTCTAATTAGGCAGTTGTGACTACCTATTGTTAGAGATATTCACTTGTCAACACCTTTTTGATGAAAATAAAAAAGCAATATATGTATCCTATATTTATTTGAAAAGCAGAATTTTTGCAAGCATATATATTAACGTGCTTTCTCAAAACGTGTGTGTTATTTATAGGTTGCTGAGAGGCAACAGAATAAAAGTGTTGCCGGAGGGAATATTTGAACATATGGGTAAACTTTTCATGCTGTAAGTATCATTGCTGTGGGTTTCACCTGGTGAGTTCTGTGCATATTATTTCTTTACTTTTAATCTAAAGAAACTAGACCTAGCGCTTTTGAATGACATGCTTTGCACAAAGGCCTTATGATCTTTTTACTCCATTTAAAAAAAGTCACAGCTATAGTAACAACCAGCATATATTAGTGCGAGAATGAAGCCTTAACGTTTCTGACCATAACCCTTTATTAAAATGTAATCTGAGATGAGTTCCTATTACGGTTTATTAAAACTGGTTGTTAAAAGTTGGGAAATGCCACCAACTCACAAAGCATAATCTGTTGATCAAAATACACAAACAGCTCCCAAAAAGTAAATTTTTCGGATCGGACAATTTGAGTTAGTGTGTAGTCAGAATCGCGAACTGTAAGGACTATAGAAGTTTGATGATGTTTCAACTCACTACACTCCACTGTCGCCCATCTTCTTTTACACCAACATCTCTCCTGAAAAAGCAAAGTATTTTCTCTGCAACATGTTTTGGTTATATGTACAGTAACAGTGTAATATCATATCACACGATAATATTCGTTCAAAGAAATTGAATAGTTCTAAACCGAACTTGTTTTAAGAATCAGCCTCACCAAACCTACCGAGCGGCACCGTAATGGCTGCGTAGCCCGTTATAACGAAATTAAACCAGCTGGCCATACTCAACTAATGATCAATCTCTTACTTTCTCAGTTTATAAATAACGTCTTTTATTAGCGTCTAAATTTGGGCAGCGGATGACCGACCCGACAATCAAATTGAAGAAAATACAGTTGATAATTTCTTCCTCAATAATAAAACGATTAACATCGAACAAGTTTTAAATCTCAATTGGGTGTATTCTTCAAGAAAATCAAACGTTTCCATGTTAAATCTCACAGTTAGAATCATTTCCCATTCATAAAAACCGACGGATGAAAAATTGTTTTCTATCCTCCATTTTTATAGCAGAGTTTTATATGCCGAGAGTCCAGTAGCAATTAACCAAGTTGAGTTGAGTACATGAACAAAGAGTGTATTTTGAATTCTTCTTCAGCCTATTATTACTATTATTATAATTATTATGATTATTGTTTAAATAGGGATGGGATGAGGTATGCGGCGCTCTTAGCTGATTAAAGGCTACGTATTGAAACAAAAGCGAGCCAAGTGGCTCATAAGGCCGGCGCAGTTCGCCTACAGTCCGGTTGATTAGTGAAATAACAGTGCACTTTACGATAAATAAAAAAAATAATCAATAGTTCATTTAATAGGCAACAGTTTGGAGATCGGAGGCAATCGCGAAACTTGCTGCTTTGGTAACAGTTACTGACGTATGTCCGCCATCTTGGTCGCTATAATTTTCAATGACCCACGTTTCAGCAAATTAATTAAACAAAATAAAAACTTGTACTTACATATTAAATCTGCTAAACTGATGAAAAACAACAAGTACCAAATGACGCAAAGGGGAGGACAGTTGTTATCCAAAATTTATCTATTTTCAATGGTCAAGACAATTTGTATTATTTTGTACCAAACAATTTCCTGAAGTTGGCTCGAAGTAAACAACCTCCCTCCCCTATAGTACACAGTAGGTAAGAGTGTGGAAAACAGTGGGCACTGCATGAGACTTATGGTTGCGTATATTAACTCTTGGTAAATGCATTTAACGTCAAAGGTCAGCTCTCCGAATGTACCGCTCTTCAAGGGACAGACACATTTTTTCCCTTGAAACTGCTTGTAATCGATCAAGAGCTATTACGGAAGCTTAAAGAGAGCACAGCTGTTATCTTTACGTGTGTAGCTTTCAGAAACAAGTCTGCAGTTCCTGTTGTGTCTACTTCATTGAGTGCTAATGTCGAGCCGTTGCCTTCCAGTAGGTTTCCAAGGACTTTGAGAAGTGCAATCTTTAATTGCAACCCACCCCTAATGACTACAAACGAGTACCCATACGCTTCTGGCCTAGTCAACTTGCCAAGTTTTTAACTTTAATCTTTACTTTTGCTCCGTATTTCTTTATTGTCTGTGTTTCAATTTTAATTCTGTTTCTAATAACTCGTACTGGGCTCCACTGAAAATAACAGTATGTAACGTTGGCAACCTGTCAAAATAATGTCATTATTATTAGTAATAGTACTAGGACTGCTTGGAGTCCAGTTCGGTTTGAAATCATATGGATGATAAATAATTATCATGAATATGATTAAAGACAGAATTGAATGACAGAAAGTCTTATAACCAACTTATCAAAAATATTACAGTTTCCGAGAAAAACGAGAAATAACGCAGAGCAAGAATTTGCGATTCCTTGTGGAAACTTAACTAGTGACAGTGCATTGTCCAGTCTTCGGAAAAGCTACTACCATGCAGTACTTTGGTTTGTGTGTAAAGACTCTAACATTGCCGTATCAATCTGCTTTGAGTAGAGCTCACAACTGTTCAAAGAAATCAAATGATTGACAGGGGAAAATCCTCCATTTTGCTTGCTTCTAAATTTTTACTTTATTCGTTACATATTGGGATGTGGTGTGTCGAAGTACGTCCTTCGCTTTATTCTAATCTTTCTTGTTATCTATGACACTGCTGGTGTGAATACGCAAGGATTACACCTTCCACCTCCCAAGCCGCCAAAGGGCAGCAATTCCAAGTCAGGTCACAAACTTTAAGAACGGAAGGATATTGCTTGTTGTTAGTAGTACTTATTTATTTACATTCTAATTTATGTTTCTTTTTCTGTTTTTTCTTTCTTAAACCTATTATTGTACTGGGGGATGGGATTCATCATCAGCATCATCATCGTTGGTGATTGTTGGGAAGGCAGCGTGGCCGAGCGGTTTAAAGCACTGACTCGTAGTTCGAGTGCTCTTCCGGCCTGTTACACTGGTGTATATAGCCTTCTTCCTTCCTGCAAGTTGGGGTTCTTAACTCTCATAATTAGTTGTGTGTATCATAGCACTGAAAAGCCTCTTACGGGGAGCTGTCATTCAAATTTGTCTTTATTTGATCTTGACTGTTGTGCGTGTCTGTTCTGTCCCCAAAGTGGTCATATCTTTGCAGCGGTGTTAGTTTTGCAACTGACGACCTTTTTACCAGGTCACATAAACTATATAGAAAAACCTTGAAGTCTATACTATGTTTCTTTACCGTTATCGTCACAACGTTACCTCACCAACCATCAAAGTAATTTACGCAATAAACCATTTTACGTTTTACTGATGTTCTTTCATTTCATAATAATAGAAATACTTATAACTCCAAACTATCGAAAATGATGTTTGAGGGGTTTTTAGCAGTGTTTTTTTTTAAACATGATTTAACTTTTTCAAAAGTCACGTGTCATAATAATTGTACAAATTTTAACCTTTAAATATATTTAAGATGGGAAGTTTGCTGTAGTAGAAAATATTTGTTTGTGGCGGTATAAAAATATGAACTGACCAATGACGCATGCACCGAACAGAGAGCGAAACAAGAATGTCTCTCATCTCCAAATTGTTCTCAATGGTGCTAGTATAAGTGTGCCAAGTTTCTTGCTTTTGTCATAAAGTGCACAATTCGGTCCTTCTTTGGCTCTTAATCCGGCGGACAACTTGTCTTGATAATGTGTAACTTCCCTTGGCAAGACACTAACTGGTCGCAGCTTAGCTCCAAAGAAAAAAAGATCAGCGTGAGTGGGGCTCATTCAGAAATACAGCTGTTGTGATGTCAACACTTCAAAATTTTGCACTATTTACCTTACTGTGAGTGGTTTCCTCATTTCAGAGATCTGGCAATGAACAACATGAAGTTCTACACCGCTTCCCCGTTTGACAAGTTATGGAGGTTGCGATATCTGTAAGGGTTTTTGTTTCATAATATTGTAATTATTTGTTCTGTTATGGATTATCATAATTTATGCTCCTGTTTGGAACGCGAAGTAGGACTGAGTTGGTTTAAATAAATCGAACGTTGGCAAAATTGATAAATCAGAAATGCTTTTGACGGTTAAATGTCTTCTTTCAAACTTTTTAATTCCTAGCTTGGATTAAAACATAAACATCGAACTTCTGAACCCACATGACTCGAATTTCGAAACTGCTTATTTAAATTTATGGTCCAAAGTTATTTCGAGGCGAGTTTTCCGACCCCTGCCTCCTGTGAAAGTGAGTCACAGAAAAAAATCGATGATTAGTAACCTTTTCTGGAGAAGTGCATCTTGATTGAGTCGGTTTAGCTGAAAGGTGCTAAACAGATAATACACGATAAGGAAAACAATTAGTTCAACACACATGAAATGTAAAAATTTTGCGTGTTTGCGTATAAAATGGCCGTTTAAAAGGGAAAAAATTGATAGTCAGCCCCGCTATACTATAGTGTTATAAATGTGTTTTTTTTGAAAACTTCTAATTACAAAATTGAAATTCTCAATCAAAACTACTCCAGAAGAATATAGCGCCAGTAGAGATTCTGTATTCAACTTTCACTGTACATTGTTGCTATCGAGCAAATTAACCCTCTTTTGAGGAGGGAGGAGGTTGTTTGATTACCCCAGCAATTTTTATTTTTGCAATTATTGCTTTGACAACCAAACTCCAATTTACCTGGCAATAACGATAAGCCCTACAAAACTGTGGTAAACGTTTTTTTTCAGGGATGACAAGTACTTTTTTCCCAAATAAAAATGGACGAGGACCCATTCGATTACCTTTTAATAACAAAGAGAACAATTTTTTCTCGTTTACCTTTCAAATAACAAACTTTCGAACCGTCAAGTGGCCTTGGCTTTGAAGAATCGGGGAAAATGTGTTTGAGCAAAACGTACTTTATCGGCATGCTTGCAATACATGTAATCCATTGGCATTACAATCGTTGTTTTCCTGTGCCAAGAATCTCACACTTCAATTGCTGTTGATGTTCGATATTTTAGTGAGTTCTTCTCTCCATTATTTAATAACAAGATTTTCCGTGAACAAGGCAACAGAGAAAACACAATGTATGCCGTCCCTGTCAACTTAACAAACCGACAGCTTTTGTTTTGGTATTGAGTTTTAACTACTTAATGTATAAAGTTGTTAATCTAGTTCTTGGTTAGTAAATTTCTTCATTCTTTAAGCGAAGTTCTCGCAAAGTTTTAAGTACAAGAATAACACGAAAAAATTATTATCGAGTGTCAGTGCAGTGGCGCACGTCAGCGAGTAGTTTTCGCCGGCGGGAAAACTCGCAACGACTTAAGCAAGTTTTCGGCGGGGGATTAGCCGTTTTTCAGTTTTATAGAAATCATCGCCTTCATTTTGAATTGAAGCCATAATTTTTCAGCTTCATCTCCACTGTCAGTTGGCTAATTAAAGAGGCTTTTCACATTGTAAACACTCGCATTTTTTGCTCACTCAATCGACCACGTGACCATGTTCCCATTGCACATGTGCAATTTCAAATCGGAGGCGAATCGGAGGCCAGTTACTGGTACAAATCGGGTCCGAATTCACAGTTTTGTTTGTTCTCTGTGTTATTAATAATAAAATCGCCCATACCCTTCCCCTGTTCATATACCTATTGGTAAAAAAATATTGCCGTTTCAGCAAGCAGTTTATATTAATATATAATATAAAATTATTTCATCAGCGTGCCTGCAACTGACGTAGACAACCCCCTCAGTGATCTTCGTTATCGAAGCCATGCCATACATAGTAAAATATATGGAGTCGGACTAATTCAAACACATTTATTTGCTACTCCGAGTTTCATGCTTCTCGCAAAGCAATCATCAGGCAACTGTTACAGAAAACGGTTACAATTAAAGATATTCATATTTAAAAATTGGGAACAATGCCTAACTGTGTGACGTGTCGATATGTTATTGGAAAACGAAAGTGTAACGGTCATTTTTTTAAAATATATATAAAAAATACAATTAACTAACTACAGTGTTTAACAGAAATTTCTTAGAGTGTCTACAGGTCGATGTTAACTCGTTTCTTTGATTAAGTGTTGACATTTCTGGTTTACAAATGATGAAAACTTTTCCCATAAGCACAGATTACAATTCTTGTTGACGTTTGAATGCAATCTCGCTTGTTTCACTTTTCTCCACTTGATTTCATAATTTATTTTACGGTCCTTCAGATTCCATATGTTAGTCTTCAATTTGTCCGCTGGTAATTATACATATATATATAAATTGTATATATATGTATATAAATATGTATATATTGTTACATATATACAACTTGTAATATGTATCTGTGATGGTAATCTGAAATAAAAGATTGATTGATTAATTGCTTATTCTATATTTTTTGTTTTACTTATTTTTAACCTGCAAAATCTTTACAGATACATAATGACAAAAGAAAGCAGCAAATTATTGAGATTATCTCAACCGATACGTTTAATTAAATTAAAATTATAGGTTTCTTTCCATCAATGGAATGACAGCTTTGACAAATGCGACTTTTAGACATTTGGAGCAACTTGAATATCTGTAAGTATTTTAGGTTGAGTTGTATTGATTCTTTTAACTTATAATTTAAATAATCTGACCTCATTCTGTTGCACGAACGTATGGTTTACGCTATCAAAGCTTTGCGTAAATCTATGAAGACAGCGCCTGTTAGCATGCCAAGATCAACGTTCCGAATCGTATCAGTCAACGAGAGCACTGATGTTTCAGTGGAGTGAAATTTTCGGAACCCGCATTGATATGGCGTCAAGAAATCGCGATTTGTTAGATACTTGGAGAACTGGGCGTGAATTCTTTTTTTCTTCACAAGCAAGCTTATGATATGGGGCTGTTTTTGTTCATAAGATCAACGCGATTAAATCAAAGCTGGCCGACCAACCTGACGTTAGTAACTTTACGCCTGATTTTACGACCACTGTGCGTAATGCTACCATTGTACTTTCTGAATTTTCCCCGCTGTCGGAGGAAATTGTGAAGGACATGGTTTTAGCTTGTAAGAAGTTATGCGCATTTGATCCGCTTCCTTCGCTTGTCCTCTCTCTCTGTCTTGATGAGCTCCTCCCTACTTTTACTAAAATGGAGAATCTGTCTTTGGAATCAGGACAATTTGTTGAATGTGGAAGAATGCCCTATTTGCCCATTGATTAAGAAACCCCGTCTTAAACCTATTAACAAGAACTTCCGTCCTGTTAGCAACTTACAGTTGACATCGAAACTGACTGAAAAAGCGGTTGCAAATCAGATTCAGGATCACATGATGCTTAATAAACTGTTCCCCGAGTTACAGAGTGCATACCGTCAGCACCACAGTACGGAAACGGCATTGCTGAATGTTAAAAATGACCTATTAATGAATATGGATAAGGAACACGTGAGTCTGTTAGTGCTGTTAGAATTGAGTGCAGCCTTTGATACGGTAGATCGATAGTGTCCTACTCAAAAGGCTAGACTCGATGTTTGGTGTCAGAGGCAAAGCGTTTTCCTAGTTTCAATCGTATTTGAAAGGAAGATCTCAACAAATATTAATAAATGGCATACTGTCGACGAAATTGGAACTGGAATGTGGGATACCACAAGGTTCCTGCCTGGGTCCCCTCCTATTTACTATCTACACAAGTAAGTTGCTAGAGATCATCAAGTCTCACCTACCGTCTGTACATGCATATGCAGACGACACACAGATATACCTGTCGTTTCAGGTGAAACGAAATAACTTCGTAAATTGGAAAAACGTGCCAATCAAATGTGGTGTGGCAATACAGAATAACATTTCCTGATAAACTGAAGAAAACTGTTCGTTTACTGTGAAACTAATAAAACCTAAAATTTTCGAAACCAGCTTAATACGAATCGGATAAAATATTCTACGACTACGGATTAAAAGCAGAACGAATATTGAAGAAAAACTGAAAAAATCCTGGGTTTCTTAATTGCCAAAGATGTGTAAGTTCTGAAAGCCTTAAAAAATTGCCACCATGGTCCTTAAAACCTTACAATACACACGTTACATATCATAGAAAAAGCCGTGAGAAACGGGAAAGACTTTAGTTTCTTCGCAGATCAAAACGTCACTTCTCCTTACGTAGAAATCCCTATTTTCGGAAAACGCTTTCTTTAAATATTTTGACATTGATATAAATTACCTTCCGCCCAGCCCTTTTGAGCAGATCTCGTTGATGGCAGACATGGTTGATAAAATAAAGATCTTTGTGGTTTCTAAACCGAAAAAAAAATGTCAATCTTTGACCCCTTCCTCTTATTTTCTATTCTTCTCTCTTAATTAAAATCCTGCATGGTAAGAAAACAACCGTCGTGTGATAGATAGAGCTTGATAAAAAGACTACAACTTGCATCAATTAGTCAATTTTCGAAACCAAAACTTTGTTAAAATTTCATGTTTCTTTTTCTTTATCAAGTACCCGTTAACAAAAGTGTTACGGGTCAATCTGCATGGTTCCAACTAAGCAAACCTAAATAGAAAACGTGTTTCTAAAATACTTTCAAATTACAGCTTCTGTAAATATTTTTTTACCACAGGTTTTTAAGTGGAAACAAGATTGCATCTATACAAAAAGGAACTTTCAATCACCTTACGAATTTAACGTTCCTGTAAGTGTTACGAGAAAAAGTTAAACAAATGAATATACTTTGGAGTGGAGTAGAGTAGAGTAGAGCAGAGCAGAGCAGAGTAGAGTAGAGTAGAGTAGAGTAGAGCAGAGTAGAGTAGAGTAGAGAAGAGAAGAGAAGAGAATAGTAAAGTAGAGTAGAGTAGAGTAAAGTATAATAAAGTAGAGTATGGCGTGGTGTGTTGTGGTGTGTCAGTGCTATGGTATGGTTTGGCATTTTCTATTCTTCTATGGTCATGAGTTGCTTTATCTTAAAATGTGTTACGTATTAAATCACCATATTCCTCCCAGCCGTTTGCCAAAGCCAATAAAATTATGTGAATAACTAACATTTCATTTGGCATGAGAGTTATAAATAAGTAGTTTTGTTTTTGTTTTAAGGTGAGCAGACTAGAAAAGGTTTAAATTTTATCTGTTTTATTTTCGATAAATATGCGATGTTACTGCTATTATCGTTGTTAGAATCCTGAACGATAATCCTATCAAGATATTGCCAGATAACGCATTCAACATTTTAGGAGGGAAGCTCAAAACAATGTAAGTGAACATAAACTTTGTAAAAGATCATTTGGCAATTTTTATAAACATTGTAAGTACATTTTTAAGAGTGAATATCAGTACGAATCGAAGAAAATTTTGGCCGCGGTCAAAACATCAGTTATGCTCATACCTTGTCAGTTGGTAGGGCAAGTATATGCGGTTAGCTTTCAGTTAACAGATTCAATATAGTAGAACGAGAGAAATCCGCACAAAACATTCAACGCGCCGGAAGCTTAAGCAGGAATGTAAAATTCTACACTTATCGGCTTCTCGCTACAAAGAAATAAACATCCTTGTGCAATTTTTTCAACTTTGATTAGACACATTGGTGGTTACTTTTAGGTTAGAGTTACTTTTAGTCACAGGCTCGCGCACACGTTTGTTTAAACAACAATAAAAAGAACTCGGTTTTTGCCCTGCACGAAATGTCCTCTTTGCTTTGACATAGCATGTACTAAGGTAGCTTTTTTCTTTTTATATTGTCAGACAATATGGAACTTTGAGGGTCGAGGGTAGAATGTCAAAGTTCGAGGATAAAATGTCGAGGGTTACATTTTTGCGTAAAATTACAAAATCAGGATATTTTAGTAAACGCCCCTACAACAAAAGCCCAGCACCAAAATTGTTATTTTCAATAAACGCCTTTAGATATTCAGTGCCGTAAAATGTATTTCAAACATTTTGATAAACGCCCAGCCTTTCCAGTTTTCATTTTTACAGTAAACGCCTCTAGATAATCTAAGCCGTAAAAAGCATTTCACTCACTTAAATAAATAAGTACAACTAATTGTTGTTGTTATGTGTAATAATTTATTTAATAAAAAAATAAAGTATATCGGCAAAAAAATGCCGAGTTTTCTTTGACTTTCGGTTTACTGTGAGTACCTCAAAAGCAACGGTCTGATCGAAGGAGTCATATAAATTAGTCGTCGTGGTTGGTTGGAAAAAAATCTCCTCAGGATTTAGGTAACTTCATTATCTTCAACATCGGCTGTGCAATTTTTTTCTGTCGTATTATTATTACTTTCTTCTGTTGGCTGTTTGATAAAGTGTTACTAACCTTAAATTCTTCAAGTCTCTTTCGGCAACAATAATAAAATAAGAGACTAACTATAGTACAAACAGAAAACAGCACTTTTTTGAAGATATTGTCGCATCTTTATCAGATTAAGTAACACACGATAGAAAATAACTCATTACGATTCGATAAGACTCAAAGTAACGAAATAAACATGGAAACTAATTCAATGAGAAGGCCATTTTACTCCCAGATTGAACGAACCGCTGCATTCAATTTTGACTTTCCCGCCGGCGGGGAGTCTACACAGCGCTCCGGCCTGAGAGAAGTCAGTTTTTGTTGCATCGTTTTAACACAAGAAAAGTTCCTTTGCGCTGCCTCCTCTGGTCGCGGCAAAAAGGTGGAAGTCCGAGAAAGGGACTACAACAACATCTCTTCTGTTTTGAGGCGGCTATTAAGGAATTTATATATGAATCGGTAAAATCCACGTGATATTTTTCGACATTTGCCAATGTCTTCAGCAACCTAGAACATAAAATATTGCTGCACGCAATGGAGCAGCCAGGCATTCCCGAACACAACGATGGGATTATCGAACAGACCTTTGACGATTCGACATTCAAAGTACGAACGTCAGCTGGAGAAATGAAGCAGACAAATAGAGAACGTGGAATCATCCAGGGTTGCGCCTGGCCCATCTATGGTTCCAGATCGGCATTGACAAATGGAACCGATTGCTGGATGAACCCCACCAAAATTTAAGTAGACCAACAGCAAAGCAAGGGTACCATAGCAACATTTATGTAAGGAGCCCGAAAAACTGTACAAAAAACCGAAGATTTCACAATTTAAGCAAGAATGGGAATCTAGGCTCCTAAACGCGCTCACTTATATGAACAACACAAAGAAAACAATTGGTACAAGAAGGAAGAAAGATCAACGGGGGAATTTTAAGGGGAAAAACATACCCGTACTTGGGGCGTTTCCTAGACTTGAACGGTACGTGGAAAGAGCAAATCCGCCTTTGCATGTTGGATAAAACCTTTAGTACCAGGTTAGGGACGGACAATTAGCTATTTGCGAGATCGGGTTGGGAAATTTTTTTTCTGCATGATATTCGTTTTTAAGCCGAAAGTTTTGCCGGATTTTTTTTCGCAAATAAGGGCTTGCGCATTTTTTTGCCCGGAAAGAAACCAGAAACTCATCGAGTGTTAAAGAAGTATGTCAAAAATACACCAATGGAAATGTTTTGTTTTAGTGAATGGATATAATTACCTATAGAAATGCCTATTTATTATTCAAGTAGAAAAATGCAAAATAGAACCACAAATTTAATATCAAACTGTTAATACAACACAATAAAAGAATGTATTTTGAATTTGAAAAGCACATTTTTGTCACATTAATATCAATTAGAACTGTCCCACGGTGAGTATGAGTGTGGAAAGGGTCAAAAGGACTCTATGAGCATTCAAAATAGTGTCAGATGTTAATCTAACGTTCAAGGTAAAACAATTCTTTTATAAATAAAATAAAAAGTTGCGATGGCTTGTTTACTACTAAGCCTATGGGCTTCTTAAGAAGACACCTTACAACACGTACAACATATTGAGATTTACACATTTGTCTTAAAACAAAAAAACTTGAAACTTAATGGAAATCGTAGGTGTCTACTAAAATTGACTAAAATTACCTCATTTTCTGATAAAACTTCTAGCTTTCGACCATCATAACGTTGGGTTTTTCTGTTTATAATTGTTGCATTTTGAACGCGCCAATTTTTCTTCTTCGAAATGTTTTTCGCAAGAAAAATTGAAATTTTTGCACACGATACAAATATTTCAACATCTCAAATAATCTTAATGATCTAGAGAGAGTTGTGAACGAGGAACTTGGCAATGTATTGAAATACTGTTCAACAAATAAGTTATCAATTATAAAAAGACAAACTATATGCTTATTACTACATCTAAGAAAAGACCAAATATAACTATAACAGCTAGTCACAAAAATCAGAAATTAAATATCTGGGTGTTTTCATAGATAAGCATCTCCAATGGGATGCACATCTGAAGCATATTAATAACAAATTGACGAAAAATATAGGAATTTTACACAAACTAAGATACTTTCTCTCTATTAATGCATAAATAGAGATTACTCCATGGAAAATGCGTGCGTACGATTTTTATTCACGAGTTGAGTAGTAAAGTATCGGAAAACGAACGAGTGAGCGCAGCGAACGAGTGAGTCTTCTGATACTACTCAACGAGTGAATAAAAAATCGTACAAATCGTACAATTTGTTTATTTTATAGATACTGAGATTTTCGAAAAGCCAAATTTTGGCAGTCTTACGTGCGTGTTTAGGGAACCCATTCAACTGTATGCGTGTAAAACTAGAATAATTAAAACATCAGTTTCTCTTTCAAAATCAAAATAAATTAATATTTAATGAAATAATACGAAATAAAACGTCAGTTTATACTTTTACAATTTTTAAAAATTTTTTTTCAGTTGAAAAAAAAACCTGACTGATGTCGCCGAGGCGAAAATGAATGACAATCGAAATCGCGATGCGATGCGATGCGATGTTGTTCACTAGTGAGTCTTCGTCGTTCACGTTTGTGATTGGACAAACGACGTTTTTTCACTAGTTAGTTTTCATCGTTTGCGTTTCTTATTGGCTAATGCATCATAACGTATCATTTTACGTAATCCTTTTTTCGTGAGGAAATCTCAGTAACTATGGTATAAAAACCACTCTGCCACAGTTTTATATATCCATAACTATGGCCTAATGAACCATAGAGGTACTGCTTATCACTCTAGACTAAAAAAATATAAATTAAGCAAAATGATTGCCTTCGTTGTTTTTTCGCTGCAATTAAACAAGAGATGCCACTCCATATCATACAACCTTAGAAATTCTTAAACTTGAAAATATAATCAAACTGAAAATATCTTCTCTCTTACATAAAATTGAAGATGGAAAAGAGCTATTCCTGCCATATATCATGAACTAGTTGTACCTGTTTCTGAAATTATTAAATATAATGCAAGGTATGCTGCTGATCAAGCCTGTACAGACAAGCTTCTAAGACAAACTATGGGCACGATTCAAAACATTATCATCCAAAATTTTGGAAACAATACCAAGTGAGATAAAACTATTGCCTCACAACTGTTTTAGAAGCAGCTCAACCTTTTTTTTACTATCAGGCAGATGTAAATTTAATAAGTTCCATGTAAGTACGTCACTAATATGTACATATTAAGTTTTTATTCTACCAACTGTGATCTATGTTTCCTCTTCCTTTATCTCCTACAAAATGTGCTCTTAAGCAATATGTCTAGTATATAACCTCCCTCATCTCGCCATGGTAGTGGCCAACTCGAAAGCCTTTGCTCCTTTGGCTACTACGCAAGTATAATCAATCGAATTTCAGCTTCCCCTTCTTGATATAACTTGGAAATCTACAACTGTAAATAAATAGGTGCAAAATAACAAAATTGAAACTTAAAACTTGAACTTGTTGAAATTATGCACTTTGGAGTGATTTACACAGTCCTTTCTTGCAAAATCAGTTAACCTTGTTCTTGTTAAATGTGCGATCGTTGTCTATCACGTCCTTCCAGTTGAAGGCTCCCTGGACCTCGCTTTATTTAAGAAGCTGAGGATCTTTTGGATATACAAAACTTTACGGACTAAAAAAGTACTCAAAAGAGATCTGTGTGGTTGGGTTGGTGGGGGGTATGTCGCGCGCACACACGCAAGATGTACGTGTGTATGTGTTTATTCAATGTGCATTTTTATGTACACAAATGAATTCCCCATCATAAAATATAAAGATTGACCAAAATAGTTTGATATTATAAATTGCAAACAAACAAGAAGACCGAAAACGTTTTTAATTTATAAGCATTAAAAAGTTCTGGCCATATTTTATGATGTTTTTTTATGTACGTACAGAAGTAAATTATAATATACTATTCACTAAATTCGTGAAAATTTCTTATTCCCGCCCACCTTCAACCACTTATTCAACCCGTCACTCTTTAAAAATCGAAATATCCTCAACTTACCGGTCTACCGGGGAAATTTGTACTTCACCCTCCCTCGTCTAAAGAAGGGAAATTAAAGATCTGACTACCCTTAACAAAATGAAAACTGGGCAGTACGACTGCAACTTTCAGTCTTACATAGAGTTTTGCTCGGATAAACGCTTTTAGACACTTTTTTTCTTTAGACGAGGGGAAGAAGATCCAGACGCTGTAGTCGCTCACAATAAGGCAGGTCAGGTAGCGTGGCCCGCCTTTGTACTCCTTCAATTAGCTTTATTAGGGTAATTGATGTGGGGCCCCAGACCCCCGAAGCATAATCAAGGTGCGATCGTACCAGAGCTACATACAGAGATTTTAATGTGGGGAGGAGTCGCTCATCCCTGGTGATAGTACGACAATTAAATCCCAGCATCTTATTGGCTTTGCTCACCACGGCATGGATGTGCTCGTGACATTTTTCATTGCTCGTCATGATAACCCCTAAATCTCGCTGCTCCTCGACTCTCTTGATGCTACAGTCTTCAATATTATGATAATACTTGATAGGAGAGCGTTTCCTTGACATTGTAGAGATTACACATTTTTGCATGTTGAAGGCTAACTTCCAAATTAAACTCCACATAGTTAGATTGTCTATGTCAGCCTGTAGCTCGGCGGATGCAGTCACTTACAGATTTTATTATGCGAAGACACTTGGCGTCGTCAGCAAACAGAGCAAGTATGCTCGAATTGGAGATAACGTTTGGCATGTCATCGTTGTCGCACAATACATTGCTGTACAAAGTACAAAAAACTAAATAATTTTTCGACTTCGACGTTACAAAACTGATGAAAACTTGAAGCCGGTTTGACAACATGCAGCTGCTGTATTGAGAGAAACTAATTAACCATTTAGACCTAGCAACGAAGGGTGAAGTACAAATTCAGATCTTATGCCCAAGGAAAGTTTAAGCCCGCAAAATGCAAAAGTGAATTATTTAAGGGATCCTTTTTTAACGGAATTGTGTATCTTGGGAACAATCTACCAAAAAACCTAAGGACAACTAGTCACACTTCATTATCATTTAAATCACTCTGCGAGAATCATTATAAATTACTGAATTTTAACCTAGAAAGGCCTAATGCTTCGTGGAAACGATTTTAAATTTTGTATTGAAAATGTATTTTCCTAGCGTAATTTTCTATTGACTTGCTTGATCTGTTTGTTTAAATTGTTTGCATTGTAATTTTTTCCCCGGTCCGGCGGAATAGCGCAGCATGGTTCTTAGTGTTACTTTTTATTCCTTCCCCACTGCATTTATTTTTCCTTTGTTATTTTAATAATTATTTAAAAATATCTTTGTAACAACGTTTTACGTTTTTACATTTACTTATGTACACATATGCAGTGAAAAAGGATTAAATAAAAAATAAAATAAAATTAGAAAAAACAGAGCTGAATAACGTCTGCGCATGTGTAAACTAGTGTACCACCTGCACTACGAGTTATTTCTTCTGGCAATCGAAAAAAAATAGGCAGTCGACGGACTGCATGTGGCTACTGCTTTTATTATTTTAAATTTAGATAAGTTCTGTCTCGTAGAAACAAAAACAAACGAAAAATTTCGGACGAAACCTGAAACAAAAATTATTACCGTTTATTAGTATAGTTTATATAATACATAGGCGAATTTTGGGCGAGTTGTCAACTTGACTTTTACGCCCAAAAC
>JAOBYE010077117.1:1504-12202 GCA_025403585.1 Parazoanthus swiftii
AAATAACATCAAATCAATCAGCTTACGATTATGTGCTAGTCCACCAAAAAACGTTGGATAATTTCATAGTTACGGGCACGAGAAATCTTTCAGGTTTTATTACACTAACGAACGGCCGCCAAATACTCCTGTTTTCGTAGGCCAATATATTTGATCATTTTTGGGGGGTTGTATTGTTTTGCACGGTAGCCGGTGCGACCAAGTTTATCCCTTTGGAAGTCAAAGGCTTGTGCTGACAGGGCTCCGAAAAAACCGTCCATAAAGGCGGCTTTTTCTTTTCGAGAAATGTGAACGTTTTGCACTCCAAAAGGGCGCAAAGCAAAATCATAATTTATTACAGCCTGCTCGCAGGCGGAGGAGAGTGTTTTAACGCGGAATAATCCCAGAGTTGCGATCGCCGCGCGAACGAACAAGCCTGGGAAGAAAGACAAACCGATGGGGGCGATGAAAACATCTTGCAGGCCCGTAGCCAGGTATTTTGTTGGGGGGGGGGGTGCAAATTTCGTAAACTTGGACTCTTAAAAGCCAAATTTATCAGGGAAAAACACACTTATGGCCGTTTTTTGTTGTTGTTTCGAATTGCGGTTGCACTAACTAATACGCAAAACCCATTCGGCCTTCCTCATCGTCTTATAAGACCTCCAAATGCGGACCTTTTTGGGTCCGTGGGAGGGGGGGGGGGCTACGGCGCACCGCCCCTGCCTACGGGCTTGTCTCGCTACCATTAAGCCGCCACAGGAACAAACTGATTTTTCAAGAACAGGCCGATGCATCCATGCACACAGCACGTGTAAGCCCGAACAAGACCGATAAATTTTAAGTTTTAAATGCCGCTTACTAGTAGAGACTGCACAAGTTTGTGAGAAAGTGCGATTATGCAAATTTCGACTCATTTTTCCCAGAACTGAGGGTTTTAAGAACTGAGGGAGTTTTAAAAGTTTTGCGATAACAGCTTGACTAGCAGTTAGTGTTAAACTTAAACAAGTTTTGTTGTCACAGTAATGCGAGGTTATGTACCTGACCTCGTCCTAGAGGGGGGGGGGGGGGGGCAAGGCCCGTTGGGCGGTAAAAGTCATACCAGAACGGAGAAATAAAATGAAAATAATATTTTTATCGTGTACAAATAAACTTGTTGTTGTTGTTGTTGCTGTTGTTAAGAAATTATAACCGAGTTTTCCACTTTGGTAAGGTGACGGAATTCGATTAAAAATAAAAAACACAAAAAAAACCGACATTCGTTTTATAATTCTAATTTCAAGCTGTTAATTACGGCACCAGTGTTGATTGCCACTCATCACCTTCTCGTCATACTTTGCAGCCGTATCATGATCACTATAAACTTCAACTTTGCATAAAAGATGAACTTAAATTACTTGTGTAGTTAACGTTGTGTTAGGCATTGAAAAATCGACGCCATTCGGACGTCAAGGGCAGTTGGATCAGCATGTCGACACTGCCATGCGCAGTGAGCTTAATTGTCAAGGAGGAGTCATGAGTGTGATTGTGTCTCGTCCATTCCATTCATTGTCTATCAAGCAAAGTCCACTGCACTCCGCTCTCTCTTTTAAGACTAAAATGTCAACATAGTAGTTATAATGTTCACTAAATACTGTTATACTGTAAAACTTTAATTTGAGCCCTTTACTGCCCCTAGCTAAAAGTGCAGCTTTTGATTAACTGATTGATAAACACACAGATCAGAATAGCACAATAAGTGAACGTGGATTTTATTTGCTTTTTCTTTCATTAGACACGTCAAGTGTCAAAAAAGACAAAATAGACTGATGAGGTCGACCTCGATGATTTTCAGATTTTGTACTACGAAATGTTCCAGCCATACGCAGACATACCAACTTTCTGGTTTTCCCGGGAATCTCTCGTTTTTGGCACATTTTCCCTGTTTTCCGATGTTTGCCAATCAGCCTACCGATTTCTGGTACAGTTCGAAAATTATCCAATCAAGAGTTGGTTTGAGTGATAAATGAGGAAAGCAACAAATCTCGGTTTTGTACCAAAATCAAATGTGTTTCGTAGCTGAACGCAGTTGCCATGTTTCCCAGTCTTTTTTCTTTTAAATTACAAAGACCTCACAAAGGTTCTGAAGTGGGGAGGGGTCGAGGGTATGGTGGGGAAGGCCGTGGTACAAACCTCTCTATTTTCAAACTCAACTGAGGTTTCAATGTCTGCATGTATTAAAGCCCACCAACCAGCCTTTATATATATTTCCTTCCATCCCGGTCACAAGTCACTTGACCCATACATAACATGGGATCAAGCTACTAGCAAAGCCGAAATGTCAAATTTTCCGTCCGTCATTGTAGCGACTAAAACTTAAAACACCTTCATAGACTTATCGTCTCACATAAATAAGCACTTGTAACAACATAAATTGCTATGATTAAAATTATGTTGTTCTTTTCGACTACGTGCTATTAAATTCAACTCTATTGACGTTTTTTCTCAGACAGCCGTGAACTTGCTGGACTCTCTCCCCATCTTCAGTTAATATATAACGGCAGCTTACGAAATACATCCGTCAGTGTAGAAAAGAAAGTGTGAACGTACATTTGATTGCCTGTGATCTCTAGAGTTACGAAATACGTATTTGCAAGAGAGACAAAAGACGAACTGAAACCAATGGTTGTCACTAATTTGTTAGAGATCAAGCCTTGTCAGTTAAGCCGGTTGAACCTGTGTTAGTATAGTGGGCGGTACTGGGGGCGTGTGGAAGGCTGGACAGTCAGGTTTTTCTTCAGGCTGTCTACTGATTGGTCCACGCAAGGCGGGAAGAACACGTTACTATTGTGACGTCATATATTAACAAATAAACAAAGTGCGCGGCAAGGAAGTTGTAAAATTACAACTGCGCTCGTGGGGAAGGACACGTTTTGGATTTATTTTCTTACCCATTTCCTGGTGATGGCAGAAACAAAATGCTTGG
This sequence comes from Parazoanthus swiftii, assembly GCA_025403585.1. NCBI lineage: Eukaryota > Metazoa > Cnidaria > Anthozoa > Zoantharia > Parazoanthidae > Parazoanthus > Parazoanthus swiftii. Next base: position 4,446 of record JAOBYE010077117.1, read on the forward strand.
AACCACCACAATCACTTGAAGACTTGATAAGAGGAATTCGAACACTATTTGAAGATGATCGCATCAATGTGGAGGAAGTGCAGTGTTTCATGGAGTCATACAAGTCGAACCCAAGCGAGTGGTCTTCGTTCGCCATGTTTGACCCGCACCGGTGAGCTCTCAATCCTCAGAACTGATATTCGTCTAATGTAAGTTAAATCGATTGTAGAACATATGAAATGTTTTATTGTTTATCGCCACTTTCTATTTATAGATACACGAGGAATCTTGTTGATGAAGGAAACGGAAAATACAACTTGATCGTCTTGTGTTGGAGCGAAGGTCAAGGAAGGTTTGTGATTTTGAACTTGCTTCAAAATATTCTAAAACTAACTCGATAAAGTAAAAGAAGACTGTAAAAAAAAGGCAGCAGTAATCTTGAACGGTAGAGTATTTCTTAGTTATCTGGATTTCGGTAAGTAAATAATTGTTGGTCTTGAAACAAATTCTGAAATTGACATTTGGTATTGAGTGAAGTAACAAAGAAAATAGAGAGGTTATTTCTACGTCTTCAAGCAGACTGCAAAAGGTTTATCTGTTCTTGACATTCAAATCAACGAATGGAGGACAACAGTTGGGGAGTTAATTCATGGCCAGAGTTGGAGCTAAAGAGAGAATATTTCTCCTTCTAAAAAAATCTTTGACCCAACCTGTTTTTGAGGCTTTTTCTCAGTACGGATGACTGTTTAAAAACCTACCAGTACCTACTTGTAAAGTTGGATAAAAATGTTTACTACCGAACCAATTTTTCTTCAGCCCCAATAAATAATGATTGGTCCCCAATAAAACAATAAATGATTGTTATACTTGTCTTTTAGTATCTGGTCCCATTGGCCTTTGGCAATGCATGCCAATGCTTCTAACCTTCAAATTGACTACTGTCTTCAAGTTAATACTTTTACAAATCAAGTTACTTCTACTATGATCTTGGTTCTGCAGTATCTAGTTTCAGTCTTTTAGTTAATCTTCTCAGTGATTCTTTCAACCCCAATTGTGTGACATCGAATTTTTGGTTTGGTAACATGATTAAAGTCCTAAAGATTGATACTGGTTACAATGGTACCTGAGGATTTTAAGATGGTACCATATATCAATTCTTCCAGTACTTGAGCTCACAGTCTTAAACATAGACTGTGCATGGATAAACATGGTTGTATATGCTTGTTGTTCTAAAAATCCAGGGTAGTCTTGAGCCGTTACATGGGAAAAATTCAAATAAGTTTTAGTCAACGATGCACTGAAAATCAAGACCAAATAACATGGCACACACTTATATAACTTTTAGTCATATTTTTACTGTGTTTTGAGCAATTTTCATGCACACTGCACAACATGTTACGAGGCAAAAAAGTACTCTGTTGCACAATATAGCAATATTGTGCTAACAAACTTACCATGTGCATAATATTCAGTAACTTGAACACTGCCGATGCAGTAATTAAAGTAATTTGTAAATAAATATTGTTACCTGCAGTGCTAGACAATGCCTGCAAACTAGATTGCTTAAGGTTTGTAAATTGACTGTCTAGATGAAAGGCTGGCCGAGAGAATTACCTTTAAAATCTATCCTAATATTCATTACCAGACATTTGGTCTGTACAGTCTATTCTTAAATGTTAAACTTGAAAATTTCCCTGGATAACTGAAAGTTTCAGGGTGTTTCACAATCTAGTCTTTCTAGTTTGTTGTCTTATGAAATCAACATAATTTCCACACCCATGACACAAGGCATTCAACTAGAGATTAGCAAGGATGCAGGTGTTCTCATAGGGATGAGAATACATTGTTGTCTGGACCTTCAGATATTGTGCAAGTTGTCTGGATGTGAACTTGCTTGAAAAAAATCTGATTTTGACATCACATAAATTTTGTGGCTTTTTTTTAGATTTTCGCAAGTTTAAATTGCTTCCAACTCCCATCAATTTAGCAGAATATGTCAACACTCTGTTAACTGCTTGAACCATTGATGCATGGTTTAACACTCTGCTCTGAATAGCTTGTGGACTCAAGTCCTCCGAAGCCACTTGGAACACTCTTCCCAAGGAACTCAGACTCAATAACATAACTCGATCTCAACCAGTTCAAGTCCATGTTACTCATGCAATTATTATGAAAGAGCGCTAGCGTGTTGCTACTGCCCTGATGACCCTAGGTCATTTAAGATAATATGTACCAAATGCAACACTGCGCGTCTCTTGGACAAGACCATCTCCTGTTGCTTTTAGACTACAACTTTTTCTATTTCATCTTAACTAGTATATTTAAACGTTTCTTGTTCCTTTTAATACAGGCCCACAGTAATTGGCTTCTGACTGTTGTGGTGTCCCAGTCTACACCCCATGTATATTGTTTTTTATATATTTTTTCCTTATTATTATGTGTGATTGTAATCTATGTAGGCGAAGCAAAATAAAGTTAAAGTTAAAGCCAAGTAACTAGAAATTTAAGTTCTTATAGTTACCATATCTTAACTTGTTTACATTTCTGCTGTTTAAAAAACATTGGTCAGGGCAACTCAAAATTCTGTAACTCTTCATCGCATCCACTTACATATATAGTACGGGTATTGCAGAATGTTTTGAAAACAAGTGGCAGCTAGCAAATAATAATTACTTCCACTCTTCAAAACAAAATAATTCACATGTCTGGTTAAGATTATAAATAAAATTTTATTTAGATGCTGTTTATGACTAATCTAAGAAGCAGTCTGTAAATGAGTAATAACATGTCAACACTACAGCTTATTTTCAAAACTAGCCTCAAAATTCTAAAATCAATGCATTGGCCATGTTATTGGCCAGTACAATGACAAAAGAAGAAGTTAGTAAGCTTCGTTTGAAGTGGAAGCAATACACTAGTCAATTACTGCAGCTCAACGAACTTGTTCAGATTACTTCCAAGTAAGGTTCAATCTTGTAACATGTACCTCAACCAGTTCTGGCTGCATAAGATTCCAGATAGTTTGAAGACAACCTTTTACAGAAATAGGATCATGTAATGCTAATCTTCATCTGATATTAACAAACTGAAATGGCCTTCAGTTCAAGATTATTTTAAAAGACAAAAGCAGTCACTGCACAAGACCTAAAGATGTGTGTGTAAAACTACTGTTTGTTCCATGGCTTAAAAATACAGCCAATCAGAAACCTTGAAAGCATTGGATACTCTGTGGTGTTCAGTGGGTAGTACTAGTGTTCATCAGGTCAACTGTTAGTAGTATTCCACTCTACTCCTCTGCTGTCACTACTTGTGTGCAACAGTTAAGCCGGCATCCTTTTGAAGACTTCTCAAAATCAGTGTTTTCAGAACAGTCCTGATCACATCCAAAAAAATTTGTAGTGATTTCCAGACACTTGAATGTGAAGATTCCAAAGATTTTCCAAAAAATTTTAAAAATTGTAAAAACTCCTCAAAACCTGTTTTTAACCATTTTTAAACTTTTCTGAAAACTTCTGGAGATTTCACAAAGCTTGTAAAAATTTTCAAATTTATAACTCCTCAAAACATGCTTTGAACCAATTCTGCATGAAGTTTTCCAAACATTCCTGGAGATTTTCAAAGACTTCCCTAAATTTTCCGAAGATTTAGTCATGAGATAAACTTAAAAGTATACAGTTCTTTCTTGTGGGATATGGTAGAAAATGTCGATTGCTTGTTACCTGTATTTTCCTCATTTACACACTCGTTTAACATACATGTGGCATATTCCTTTTTGGTGTCTCACTCAAAAGAAATGCATAACAAGTACAGTGTACTGTATGTAGTATTCAGGAGTGAAATCTAATAAATCAAAGTATTTTTATCAATTATAATTTATAGTTATAAATCTTTTCTTCATTATTATACATACTTGCTTATGTAACAAGTGTTTAGACTATACATAATAGAACTTTCCCTTTAATTTGAACAATATTAGCCTTATATTATAATTGTTTTTATTGAATGATATTATAAATATTTATAACTTATATTATATTGTTACAGCTTAATTGGTGTTATTATATTGTTTTTGTTCTTATTGTTTAGTATCATTTTATAAAGTCGCTAAGATATTTTTTAACATTATTACTGGTAATAGAATTACCAATTAAAAAAATATTACCAAAAATAAGTATAATTACAAAAAATAATTCTAAAGTTATCTATAATTATTTTCTTTGGTAGCTCCATTCATGATCATGCTGACTCGCACTGCTTCATGAAGGTCCTTGATGGTAATCTTCTAGAGACTAAATTTGCCTGGCCAAGTAAAGAAGATCACAAGAAACCAATGAAGGTCCTTGACACAAGTACTTATGAAAAAGACCAAGTTGCTTACATCAATGGTAAAGGAAGCTTTAATAACACACACTATAAAATTATAGCTTAAAAATAATAATTATACTAGTAAAAATAATAATAATTATTATTATTATTAATACTATTTACTCATTGCAGCAAAGTTAAGGGCTAAGTTAATTCTAGTTTTCAAATGATGCTAAAAAATAAAATTTAAAATTATTTCTGTAGATATTATAAAGTTTACATGCAAATTATCTTTGAAAACTTACCGTGTAAGTGTACTCCCATGCTTGAGTAAGCATCCACCCTCTAACATTCACCAGATTTATTGCTCCAGGGGGGTGGGGGCTTACTCAGTCAAATATGGTACACTGTACATTGTTTTTTGCACTCTAGTTTCTTCAATTATTCCATGATTGCATTTATTTTTATTACTAATTTTTAGGGCCTAGTTAAAAACTTCCTAATTAAATAAAGTTGATTTCCATTCCATTGTGTAGCTGCCAAGGTTATCAACATGTGTTGAAATAGAGAATTTGGTGGCATGATCTGTACAAGTTTGTGAAAAAACACCATAACATTTGATTTCAATCATGTAGTTTATCAAGACAAGTTTTTAGTCAGCATTTAGATCAAAAACGGTGGTCAAATATGCTGGTCACCAGTTTGTTTTGACAACCCTAAGCCTGTTTTTAATAAACTATAGTTCTGTAGACTAGTTTTTTTACTAGTTTTTATTATTAATAATTACTACAATTGTTGATGTAATACAGCGTTTTCCTTGTCATATTTACCCTACAGACAGTGTTGGTCTTCATCGAGTTGAAAACGTGAGTCACTCTGATGTTGCTGTGTCTCTACATCTCTATGTCCCACCGATTGACATTTGTCGGACCTTTGACCAGAGGACTGGACACAAAAGGAAGTGCCAGGTCACATTTTGGAGCAAGTTTGGTACCCGCACGCCTTTCACGCCTTCATCAGATGTAAGAGTCTGAATGATTTAGCAGTTCTAGATACTTACAAGTTTGAGGTCCAACTAGCACTAGTTAGCACTGCAAAGTGAGTTAAACAATGTTATCATTATTTTTGTTTTCTTAAATATATAAACTCTCATGAATCACAATGAAAATTGGAATTTTTTTTGAAAATAAGAAACTTAAAGCATTGTCAAGCACAACAAGTTAGTTCCAGAAAAATGGGATTACTCTGACACAAAAATAAAATATCCTTTGTGGAAGGGGAGGTGCAACTTATTTGCTCTTTCTGGGGGCAGGGGGGGCAGGGTATACATAAACATGCAGTGACCACCCATAAATTAAACCCAGCATTAATGTGATACAAAGCTCAGATTAGAAAAAAAATGTTTATTATTATGAACTTTTTCTGCCACCCATGCTATCTCAAGTGGATGGTGGAGATTATTTCCAACCCCCCCCCTATACACTGCAGTCTGTTATTTGTTTTATTCATTATTTCAAAGGTTTGTAAAAAATGTCTCCATTTTAATATAGCAACCTGATGGCAAAAGAAGCAGCACAGTAGGAGGTGATACTAGTGCTGAGGGTCCGTCTGATGCGAAGAGAGTCTGTGTAAAGGAAAGTGGCCAAGATGAAGCTGCCTAGGTAGCAATGCCAGCACACCCTTCCCCCCTGGCTAGCTAGTGCATGCTGGGGTACTCAAAGTTGATGAACCAGTTCAGGATTTCCGTCCCAAGAGGCTGTTTCAAAACTTACAAGCTTTTTTTATAACTTACAGTTACTACAGCCCCTAAGTATATTGTAACCTTTTGGTAAGAGGAGGCCTTTTCTAAAATAAATATGAATTATTGTTGCTGCTATTAAAACATCTTGTTATTGGCAAGAAAAGATTAAGTTATTTTAATCATTGGTGCTAATTAAAAGTATTTTGCTGAAATATTTTTTTCTATTTTCTGAAAATTATAAAGCTGGCTATTAGCTGTTATTCGTTCAAGAATCTAAATAGCCTAGAGTTGTCAGCTTTTCTGGAGGCTTCTGTAGTTATTTTATGATAAATAATTATTGCACAATCTGATTTACTAAGAAATAACTGCCGCTGAGGTGGTAAAAGTAAATGTAAACTAGCTTGTTTGGGATTCAAAATCATTGGCAGAATGTGTACAGATAGAAGGGTGACCAGGTTTTGATTGTGTCAAGGGTGGTTAGTTTATTGTCCCACCCATCATGGGACTGTGTTTAGAACAATGTACTTGGTCTGTTGGATACAATCTCAGGGAAATGGAGAACTGTGAAATTCCCTGTTCTAATATAATTTTTGAGGCCTTTAATGGTCTTTGCATGTAGTGGTGGAGAATTAGTTTTGGTTGAATATCTTTTCAAGAGTGTAAATACTGTATTTTTGTTGGTAAATGTAGGATATTTATAATTTTGCCTGTAGTGTAAAAAATACAACAAAGTTTGAGCAATGAATGAGATTGTTGTACTTTTATTGTCCAAGGGTGCATTGAATGCAAAAAGAGTAAGCTGCAAGGACTGCATTCAGGATAAATGAGAGTGTTAGTGTACAATTGAGACATACATTACGCAGTATTCATATATGACTGTGTGAATTACAAAATAATGCTACAGTTAGCAAGATACTAATCTTCTACAAAGCTTCATGAATCTACAGGGACACACAACTTGATTGTACAAAATGATACGAACCAATATGATACAAGTCTAGCTCTCTTTGCTAATTCAGTGACAAATTATACCACTGGTCCCCCTCCCTCCAACTTCTCAAGGATGCATTTTCACATACTGACCAGGCTGCATACGGTAAGTCGGACCCACATTTAAACATCAAAACCCACCAGGCTAATAAATTTAAGAACACTTTTGAAAACTAATGTTAGCACTCTGTAAATGCCAGAAATAAAAAGAGCAGATCAGAATTAATAAGGAACAAAAATTTGGTGATTTAATACTGCAAAACGTGGCGCTGGTAAATCTTTTAAAAACAGAAAATGTAACAGAGAATGTATGGGAATTTTGCATAGGGCGGGCATTGATGCCCTACCAGCCCATGCAAATTCTCATACATCCTCTTTAAAATTTTTGGAGTAATTTTTGTTTTCAAAAACCTCACCAGTTCAACAGTTTTCAATACTATTAGCCCCAAGTTTGGTGTGTACTAACTTTGACCTTTCATATCTGTCATTTACTGAGTGCGCTAACATGTTTTCGTGAGAAAGGTCTATTGCGTTAAAATTCTGTGTTTCCCAACTGATTGTTTCGTGATGCTAAATTTCCGTTTATTCAAGTTTCAGAACATAAATGAGTGCTTCAGTGTGCCATTAGCTGAAACTAGTTCTCACAATCAGACAATGTTACTGCAAATGAGCATCATGGTGCTTCACACAGTCTTATTTCCAACTCTTTCCTTGGCTGCATGCTCCCGGGGGGGGGGGGGGG
>JAOBYE010077228.1:0-20702 GCA_025403585.1 Parazoanthus swiftii
AGGGAGTTTGAAGGAGGGATAAGAAGTACAATACAAGTAGTGATAAGGAGTGTAAAGTAGGGGTAGGGAGTGTGAAGAAGGGATAAGGAGTGTAAAGGTGGGATAAGGAGTGTATAAGGAGGGCTAAGGAGCGTAAAGGTTGGATAAGGGGTGTAAAGGAGGGATAAGGGGTGTAAAGGAGGGATAAGGAGTGTAAAGGTGGGATAAGGAGTGTAAAGGAGGGATAAGGAGTGTAAAGGAGGGATAAGGAGTGTAAAGGGGGGTTAGGGAGTGTAAAGGAGGGAAGGAGGGATAAGGAGTGTAAAGGAGGGATAAGGAGTGTAAGGGAGGGTTAGGGAGTGTAAAGGAGGGATAAGGAGTTTAATGGAGGGATAAGGAGTGTAAAGGAGGGTTAGGGAGTGTAAAGGAGGGATAAGGAGTCTAATGGAGGGATAAGGAGTGTAAAGGAAGGTTAGGCATTGTAAAGGAGGGATAAGGAGTGTAAAAGAGGGATAAGGAGTGTAATGGAGGGATAAGGAGTGTAAAGGAGGGATAGGAGTGTAATGGAGTGTAAGGGAGTGTGAAGGAGGGTTAGGGAATGTAAAGGAGGGAAGGAGGGATAAGGAGTGTAAAGGAAGGATAAGGAGTGTAATGGAGGGATAAGGAGTGTAAAGGAAGGTTAGGCATTGTAAAGGAGGGATAAGGAGTGTAAAGGAGGGTTAAGGATTGTAAAGGAGGGATAAGGAGTATAATGGAGGGATATGGAGTGTAAAGGAGGGTTAGGGAGTGTAAAGGAGGGATAAGGAGTGTAAAGGAGGGATAAGGAGTGTAATGGAGGGATAAGGAGTGTAAAGGAGGGTTAGGGAGTGTAAAGGAGGGATAAGGAGTGTAAAGAAGGGTTAAGGAGTGTAAAGGAGGGATAAGGAATGTAATGGAGGGATAAGAAGTGTAAAGGAGGGTTAGGGAGTGTAAAGAAGGGAAGGAGGGATAAGGAGTGTAAAGGAGAGATTAGGAGTGTAAGGGAGGGTTAGGGAGTGTAAAGGAGGGATAAGGAGTGTAATGGTTGGATAAGGAATGTAAAGGAGGGTTAGGGAGTGTAAAGAAGGGAAGGAGGGATAAGGAGTGTAAAGATGAGCTGGATAGGGAGTGTGAAAGAGGGGTAGGTAGTGTAAAGAAGGGTAGGGAGTGTGAAGGAGGTTTAGGTAGTGTAAAGGAGTATAAAGAAGGGTTACGGATTGTGAAGGAGGAATAAGAAGTGTAAAGGAGGGATAGTGTGTGTGAATGTGGGATAAGCAGTGCAAGGGAGTGTAAAGGAGGAATAAGGACTTTAATGGATGGTAAAAGTAGTTAAATGATGATATAGGATGGCAAAGGATGGTATGGAAGGCTATGGAGAGTTGGTGATGTAAAGGTAGATGTACGCATAGATACTAAAAAGAAGCCTCTAGCATTTGTCCATGGAGATACAAGATGGCGGCACCCAGGAAATTCGCAAAACAAATCGCCTGTCATTTGGCGCTGTCGACAAAATTAAAGGTTTTAAACCCACAAACCATGATGCAGTAACGTTAAGCGTTAAGCGTTCAGTACTGAGGTCGTTTGATTATCACGTGATCACAGGCCTTCAGTGGTCGCTTTCAATCGAACCCAGTCCTTCAATGGTCCTTGTCGGAAAAAGATGGCTACTTTCGCTCTTATCTCGGTTCATAGCGTGAAAGATGGGATTTAGATGTTGTTAGCGTGAGAAATCAACGTTGTCAGGTGATCGCATTCAGTTAGATTTCTGCGAATCTCGATCTTTCTTACTTGACAATCAGAGCTGCTTAGTACGTCAGTAAGAAATATGGATGAGTAATTGGGCTTGTCAGACTTGTGATAGTACTTATTCAGTTATGAATTTTAGCATAGTATTTCAGAAATCTTTATTGGCTACGAGAGACCGTGAATTTCATCGAAGTTCTGTTTTCAATGGCTCTGTCATCGTGATCAATTTGATTATGACATCGATGTTGCCAGATTTGCAGTAACTGTTTTTGTTTCCAGCAATGGCTACTCCAAATAAACATCCAAAACAAGCTTTACAAGAATATGCACAAAAAAGACGTCTGGGTTTGCCAAAATATTCTCATGAATTAGGAGGACAGCAAGGCAATGGAAGTAACTACTCAGTTAGGGCGTCTGTGATAGTTGGCCACCAGAAATTTGAGAGTGAATCTTTCTTTAGTAACAAGAAAGAAGCTGATTGTAATGTTGCTGTTCTTGCACTGAACTTGTTGACCAGTGCATCACTGCCTGACAGTGGGCAACAGAAAGGTGAGTCGTATTCAGCTGCTAAATTCTCCTTACCAGTCATTTAATATTTCTTATAAACAAGTTGGGAGAATTTGCTGTTTCTGCTCAGTTCCTTGATTCTTGTGACCAAGCAAATTGTGTTTATATTGGTAAGGTTAGGAGAAGGTACATGTATATATTAATATGCTGACTGAGGCGGAGAAGATTAAGACTGAATGATACTGAAACTTGCCAAACTCACTACAACTTTTTCCCTTGACTCTGAAGATGACTTCTGCACAGGTAGTCAAATTGTCAGTCACCAAAAACAGTTCTTCTGAGAACTACTCTCACCCGGACGATCACACCATACGAAATACTGATACTCCTGGGTTCAAACCTTTTACTATGATACTGAAACTGTGAACTATCAAAACTGTCTAAATTTACGAAAGGTCTACCAAGAAAAACTGAACCATATTCATTTGCTGAAATAATTATTCTTTGTGACAAACCTGTCTATTCACATTATTTTTTGCAATATCTCTATTTTATTACACACTGGTACACTAGTTTTTACTGATATAAAGGAAATATATATTGAAGTATATATTGAATGATATATGTACAAGAGCCATAGATGAAATAACAAAATACTATTATTTTTAGTAATAACAACAATGATGATGATAATTATAATAATGGTTTTGTTAATGAGTCACTAAAATCTCTTATTGGTTACAATTGGAATTGATCAGCCTGGTCTAAATTCTTGCAGATGAAAAGCAAAATTCTCCCAGCTTATTGATAGAAAATTGTACGGAGAAGCGTTTAAGCATCAAGTCTTAAGCAAACTGTTGTTTGACAGTTAAGAACTTTGGTGAGTTTTGTTAGTAGCATTTACATGTAAACAATTTCCTTGGACTTTAATTCAGGACAAGTAAAAGACTCCACCACTTGTAAGCTGGCCCCATGGCATCAAATAACTGTAACAGATACAGGATCACCAAGCCAATCAACTGCAGCCTCCAGCCAAACTCCTTTCATGGAACAATGTGCAGATTCAACTAGAGAAGGCATTAACCCAAAGACAATTCTGTCCAACTTAATTCAGAAGCAGAACTTGTCGCATCCTGTTTACCAGTGTAAATCATTGGGACCTGGAAAAGGGTTTCTGTGTGCAGCAACATTAAATGGAAGAGAGTTCAAATCTGATGAGATCTTTCCCAGGAGAAAATTAGCTGAATTCCGAGCTGCATCACTGATTTTAGAATGTCTTAAGAATAACCAAAACAACCCTAGGACACTCCTTGGAAATAGAGCTTCAAAGATGAAGGTGATGCCCCCAGATTCAAATACATCAAGCATTTTTGATATGTCTGTTCAGAAGCCATACATAATTAAAAGACCCTTTGAAGTGAATGTGCTCAATCAAATGCCAACTCAGAAACCAAATCCAGTTCAGATGCCAAATCAAATGCCAGCTGATGCAGTGAATACAGAAAGCGCAGCACTGGGTGTGGAGATTGCTGCTGGTTTAACAAACTACCCAGTCAACACTGCCACATTGTTACCAGACTTGCTGTCAGGGAATCCTGAGTTATCAGGAAATATGGGACTGCTTGGTGATACTGTATCTCCACAGGCAAACCAAGTACCAGTTTCAAGGTTTGGGACCTCAGCATTCCCACATCAAATGCCCTCAAACTCTGGTCGAGGCAACATACCACTTGGCCACAGAATGATGTCACCACTACCACCACCAGTGACCGGATTGCCACCTCGTGGTCATAGTTTTGTGCCACCACCTCAAATGATTGGTCCATATTTGAGAAAACCAGAGTTGCCACCCCCTGGCAGGTTTGTAACACCACAGTGGAGTCCACGATCACAAGTGACTGAACTACAACCTCATGCTCACAGTGCTGGGTCATCGCTAGAGATGCTTAGTCCTCGACTGAGAACACCAGATAGAGGTGTCTCACATCCTGGTTTGCATGGCACCCCATCCAGAAATACTTGGGCACCTTCACCTCAAACAACTGATCCATGTTCAAGGACACCAGAATTGTCTCCACCTGTTCACAATACAACACCAACCACTTCACAAACATTGAACTCAGATTTGAGTGACCCAAATTTGGGTGTGGGTCTGACACCTTCATCTAAATTGCTGCCATCCGAATCCTTGATACCACAGTCTGTGTATTTAGAGATGTCTTATAAGAGTTTTCTTCAGGAGTACCTGCAGCAGAGAGGAATGAAGACTCCAAAGTATGAAACCAGAATTAAGGGTAAGAAGCAGTTATTTACTAAAGAGAAAAATAGTTCTGTTAACTATATATTAACTTTTCCCTGAATGAAAAATTTAAAAAGGCATTAAGCTTTCAGCTACGTCTGTAGCCTTGTTCACAATGAGAAAGTGTTTGTCGTTCTGAGATGAGTGTGCAGGAAATTGGGGCTTGGAAGTTTAAATCTGTGATTAGAAGGTCTAAAAAGTATTTGTATTCCCTTAAGGGCAGCACAAACCTTTATAGTGTATATATTGTACATATAGTACCCCACCCCCCTTCCCCCACTCCCAAGGTATTTACCATTAGGAAAACATTACAGCTAAATTTGTTATTATTATTATTATTATTATTATCATTAATATTATTATTATGTTTAACAAAGAAGAAAATTAAACCACAACAGACATGTGTAGCAACACAAATGGATTTTTACAGTATGGCCTTCTTTCTTGCCCTTTTAAACAGGCTGTGGTTTTACAAGCAGTGTCAAGTTTTGTGATCGAACCATTTCCTGTGAAGGGGTTTTCACCACCAAAAAGATGGCAGAGCAGATAGCAGCAAGGCGAGGGTTAGTGGCTGTTGGAATGAAGAAGCCCGAAGAACAGTTTATGAAGAGAAGAGGAAAAAATAGTAGGCTGAACACACTTCCATTCAATTCAGACAAGCAATCAACCTGGCTTCACCAACATGATCCAGAAACTCCTTTCTCTTCAAGGTCAATATTAGATGTTTAATTGTTTATCTGATTGATGGAGAGACTTCCTTTTTACAAACAGTGGTGAGATGTAGGCTCACTAACTATTTTTTTTCTTCCTCTCAAGATTTGTTGTCCCTTTTATATAGTTTATTATAATGAGTGTTTTCCAACCTGTAGTTTGGATCAGCAGTTCATATTACCAGTATATGGGCATTTAGTTTTCCCCTACTGCTATCCAGTCATTAGATTGCATTTATAGTACTGGCATAAGAGGTCAGCTTCAGTAGCTAGCCTAAATAAATTGCTTCTAGCTGTAGGTGTTGTAGAGATAACAGACTATAATACAGTTTTTGCCACTCAATTTTCACAAGGAGCATGTTAAATTTGAAGTCTCAGACGATGTTTTTCCATATATGGAAAGTACTGTTCACAATTTTGTTGCAAACATGCACAAAAAACTGGCTTGTGTAAATTTAGTCCATTATGTGCGAAAAACATGGGCTAAAATTGCCTGGTTTTGGCTTGTATTTAATTGGCTTTTTAAACTAGAAACAGTTTTTTTTGTTTTACTGTACACTGTTCCATTTTTGCCAAGGGAACTTAAATATTGGGGTATAGTTTTGATGCATACATGTACATGTAGTTTTGGGGGTGAAACAGTTTTTGACTTTTACATTGGAGAACCCAGTCCCTGGGAATCAGCTGTCAGTTTATTTTTAGTACAATAATTGTATTACATGTATTAAAATTTCAAGTTTTTGCTGTTTATTTGTTGTTTATCTTCCATGTGTCATTTTTATGTGACTCTAGTGAACAAGTTGGAAGTCTCAAAATAAATAAAATATTTATAATTATTTTGGCTTTAGTGCAACAAAATGGCAAGGAGAGGGACTTGATGATGGGGAGAGTTCCCAGAAGAGAGCTCGATGGGACTGGGAGGGAGAATTGCCACCAGAATGCAAAAAGAACCTCAGTGTTGGCGAAATATGGCAGGAAAGAAACAACGTTGCCATTGTTGGTGATGAAAACTGTTCCTTTATATTGCTGTGCAGTAGGTCGAGCAATTCACTGGGGCTGTTCTGTTCAAAGACAAACTCTTTCAAAATTCTGAAACCTGGTAAGTATCTTTCACTGTTTTGTTGGACAAAAAATAATAATTAAAACTTGTTTGATGCACTTAGATACATATACAAAATAAATGTTGATGGACTCCGTCATTGAAGCAGTCTTTACTTTAGTACTCAGTGTTTTTCTTAAGGCCGGTACACAGGTACATTGTACCGACGTTCCCCCGTAGCTGTACCGCCGTTCCCCAGCAATGGCGTCTGGCAAATTTTTTAAAGTCCCCAAATGCACAAAATTGCATCATTTTTCAGGACTCCAAATTTCACAAATGTTCAGGGGGATGCCCCCAGACCCCTCTAGATGTTTGCACCTTCGGCGCTTGATGACTTCCAAACCCAGGTGTACCTGCTTTCCCATTTACTGTACCCCATTTCCCGAGTCTTAAGAAAAACACTGGTACTTGAAGGATATTACACTGTTGATACTTTGATAGTTTTTAGTTTGCATCCTTATTACCAAGAGAAAGGGATTATTTGACAGTGTAAACGAAATAAACTTCTAAATTTACTGTCAGCATTCGTCACTGTCTGTCAGTTTGTTTAGTATTGTCACTTATTTGTCAATTCAGTACTAAGCTTTGGACTGGCTTTTCTTTTAATCCTGCTTTTTCACTTGCCACCCATAAGCCAAGGAGTATCTTCGTCATTAGGATTTTTCAGTGGTTGCAGTTTTCTTAATATTTAGATTATGGGTTTTTTGACAAGACGTTGGGAGTGAAGCCTGAGGAAGTAGAACAAAATTTTAAATTTTCATTAACATTCCGGTTTTTCTTTACTATACTGATGGCCAAAATAATGAAGTGACTGCGATATCTGTTTTTAGCATGAAAAGTCACAAAACAGGAATGAGGGTTAATATGATAAACCCTGACTCATTTGAAGTTAAACTCATAATTAAAATGATGCAGAAATTAAAATAAATGGCAAATAAAAATTATTTTTTTCCCAAGTCGGAAAATTTAGGTGAGGAAAACCTTGTGAAAACAATAAGGCATTTGTTGTTGCTTTCAATTGGAAATTGCACCTCGTGCAAATCACATCGTTCATAACACATCATGCAATCTGTGCATGTTGTGCGATCTGGACATCAGAACACCATTCATCGTGCAGAGTTCGTTCGAAATGCACGATGTAGACATTGTGCATCGTCCATTCTAAATGCACGGTGTATCATGCAACATCGTGCATGTGAAAAACGATCGGCAAAATTTAAAAGAAAAAAAATCATTTATCATACTTCCAACATTCACTTCGTAAATGCACCGTCGCAGGCTATGATTACGAAGCTGCTGATCGATTCCTTCAAATCGTGTATCGTTTGTTTGCATCGTTCTTTTTAGTTTTACACGATGCGCGATTGGAACGTTTCAAACGACAGAATCTTTTACACACATGATCGTTTACACGATAGGATCGTTTAATCTAAAACGATTATTAGGATCATTTTGAACGATTTGGGTCGTTTAAACGATCAGACTATCGATTCAAGATCGCACATCGTGCAAGAACAGACGCTGAACGATGTGGGCCTTACGATGTTGGGAGCTAGTAAACGCACGATTCAGTGGATCGAGCAGATCGTGGTGTTCAATTGTTTCTAGCTGAAATTCTTCGTTTACCTCACCCATTGCTTTCTTATGACTACGAGAATAATTTTCGAAATAAGGCAACTGTGATTTTAAAAATGCAAAATATTTGAAAGACCATTTTCGTTCTTTTAATTTCATTAATAGTTTAAGAACTTCGATAGTTTGAGGTTTACAGACTTGATGAAAAGTTGCACGTGTTGATCGAAAATTTGAGCCAAATTACATGTGTTTTAATATACCAGCTTTACACCTTCTTTGTTATCTAATTAAATACCATCCACACAAACAACTAACCTTAATGACAACTTCCATTTAATCATTCATTTCCAATATCACTTCAATTTGGTTATTACCTTCGTTAATAGAGGGAAAAACCACACCATGCACCGCTGGC
Organism: Parazoanthus swiftii; assembly: GCA_025403585.1. NCBI lineage: Eukaryota > Metazoa > Cnidaria > Anthozoa > Zoantharia > Parazoanthidae > Parazoanthus > Parazoanthus swiftii. Next base: position 8,349 of record JAOBYE010077228.1, read on the forward strand.
TTGACTGATTGTGACGCCTTGTCTTGCCCATTTTTGAGGTCCCAAGCCGATTATTTTTAATTACATACGACCTACATTGTCATAACTTGTAATAGTCAAAGAACAAACAGAAATCTTGCTGCAGGGAAAAATCGTTACTCTAGCATGAATTACGTAAAAGTTAAAAGCAAACAAGTATGCGCTGAAAAGACGTCGTGCAAATGGCCATAAAGGTTTGGGGAAGGGAAAAGGGTTGGTAAATTCTCATTACTTGACTCCATACATTTCCTGTTAGCAAGTTGGGAGAATTTTGCTTTTGTCATGAATACAGTTGAGTTTGGGCTGGATGATCAATTCTTATATTCTCACCACCAATCAGCTTAATTTATACCGATTGCCATGTAGAGAAGATAGTTGTTGGTAAACTTGGTAGTGAGATTAACCTCGGGGTGTATTTGCCAGGTCATTGTCTTGTTGGCCTTGATGCGAAGTGTATCAAGTACCAGGGGAAGATTGCCTTGGAAGCCGCACAGTGTGAGGATATTACCTTGCCCAACCCCCCAAACCCAGTCCTCATCAGCTGTGGTGTGGCAATCCTCTATCACGAGAAGGAAGCCAGGTAGTTGTTTATTTAAAATTTATGTATAATTTGTCATAGCATACTGTTCTTTCATTTGCATACAAATTCTTTAATGGACAAAGGAGGTTACTTGTACTTTCCCGTCCCCCCGTCCCTCCGTCCTCAAGGCTTCTGGACCTTAATATTTTCATCACGTTAACTTACAACAACTGTGGCTTGTTGCTCAGTAAGACACACTTCATTGTTGGCACTAGTAAATGATACTAAGTATAATTGATGTAGTCTAAACAACCAATTTGCTTTACTTTGTTTGCTCAAATGCTAGGCTTTGGTGTAGATTTTCTGTCGCCATAGCAACAACAATTATTATCTAAATTAGGAACAAAAACAAAATAACCATGCTAGAACGGACCCAATAAGGTTGGGCACCAGCCCTTAATAAATTAATTGTAAGTTTACGTGAAACTACTGTAGATTAACTAGTAAAATAGTTAATAAGTACCTGCCGCTTCATTAAATTACAGTGTCTGTTGAAACTTGACAGTCCACTACACTTAGAGGTGGTCTCTGCTGGCTCGAGCATTCTCGTGCTTTTACATTTTCATGTTTAGCTACGGCGTCTTATGCTGGCTGTCGCGCAATACATGTGGGGAGGAAGCATGCATTGCGCGACGAGCCGAAAGAATGGCTGCGAGGGAGACTAGCATACCTCAGCCAACTTTAGATTTCCGTCTGGTAGAGGCTTGCTGCAACTGCTACTGTCAAGAGCACTTTGGAAGTAAAAGGGTGTAACGAGAACATAAGAACCTAAGTACTCCTCGCTCTTTTTCATAATAAGGTGGCTTCCTTTAAAGGCCAGTTTACACTAGCAATTTTGGGCGCAATTTTATCGCACTCGCGCCGTTACTTTCAAAAGTGCATGTAAAGCACCTACAATTTCCGTGAATTTGAGTGCCAGGAAATCTGCAATGTTTTGAACAATCTCGGAACTTGATGCAAGTTGGTGGCGAGAAAAGCTGCAACAGAAACCGGGACCAAACTTGCTTCAAAACTTGTTAGCGTAAACGGGCCTTTAGAAAGACACTCATTGGTCAATTCTCGTCACAGTAAAAAGGTGTAGACCATTTCATTCCAAATATAAATTAATTTTATTTCTTCGACCTTCAATTTTAATTACATGTACATTGCATTTTTGTTGGACTCAATACCGACTAACCCCGTAACTAATGTAGTAAAGAAGGTTTACCTTTTGAATTCTATCTAAAACCAGTGGCAATCCGCACAGCACTGATGTCCAAGTCCTGCTCAAGAGATACCTCTGCAGTGGTGCCTTTGTGAATGTTGCTGCAGAACTGGCCCGCTACCTGCGTTGTCTCACATCTGACCGCCCAACCCTGTTGCACATTGACAAAATGATAACAAACGTAAAGGACTGGATGACGCAGGAGGTTGAGTGGATAGCCATGATGAATGAAGATGCACTGAGGAGAGTTTTTTCTCGCATGTGGAAGTTCAGTAGCAAGTGGTCAGAATTCTTACAACCTGATACGTTGCCCTTTGAACTACAAAAGCTGCAGGTACATACATAGAGTACTATATCTCCTCCCTTCTAGTGTTGAAATAGTAATAATAATAATAATAATAATAGCAATTTCGTGCTACATGCAATAATATGTTTCATTGAAGAACACTATTAAAGTGGTTTGTAAAAATAAAAAACGATCTAAGGAAAATTACAATGATCTTACTGAAGTCTGTACCGTAGTAAATCTCATTATATATTACATTAAAGAAGGGAAAAAAGCTTAGAATGATTAACATAATTATCAGAATAGATCTTAATTATAAATTACAACTACATTATTAATTTTGAATGCAGCTATGATAGAAGTTTATCTTAGAGTAAATTGCAGCTTCTGGGACAATTAAAAGTGATTTAGGGATGATTTTTAATGACCCAAGAATGCACAAGGATGATACATGGAAGTGACAATTATTATTATTATTATCATTATTATTATCGTTATCATTATCATTATTATCATTATTATTATTATTATTATTATTATTATTATTATTATTATTATTATTTATCACTGTCAATGCCGTTACTAGTTGAAGAAACAACTGTATCCTGTGCTTCAGAGCGTGAGGTAGAGTATCGTGCAAATGATTAAAAATAGTTCAAAGTTGTACATTTTTCGGTAAAACTTACTACACAACTTGCAGTCAACTATTTTAAAATTCGAATAATAACTTTATATGTAAAATCTTAGAACCCAGATCAAAATCCTGTTATTTATTCTCACCTTTCCAAATAAATGTTTTGGGTGATTTTTTTGCCAGGCAATTGCAAAGGACGAGCTTGCACGTCGCAAAGTAACTTCAAAGAAATTTTCTGAAGAACACTACCACCCTTGGGGATTACCCAAAGGAAACTTTGGGCATAAAGCATTCTCAACAGGTAGGTGGCACGACTGGGAGACAGTATAGGGATTTATTAGAGAATAGACCCCTTTTGTTTTGGGAAAATGTAACAATGCCCTTGAGAATTCTCATTTGGTGTTTTAATTATGTGTACATCTGTGAATTATTAGAAAAATAAAGTAACTATTTTTAAAGGAGTTTTACATGATCTGAAATGGGACAAAAAACTCTCAAACGAAAGAGGTCTATATTTGATAACATGTTTTTGGGAAATCGGAAAGAACTTTTTTCTTGGAATAAAGATGAACCCTCTTTTCTCAGCAGAGTGCCGAATATTTCTTAATGCTATGTTCTGAACCGTCCTCAGGTTTGTATATCGAGTCCCCTGTTGAGTGCGCAGCCCGAGAGTTGCGTGAAGAGACTGGAATCCAGTTGGAGCCATTCCAGCTTAATAACGCACCATATGTGGACATTCCACAAACGGAGAACTTCAATCCACACAGAGGTATTTTCCTATGTTGTACTGATATTGTTCCTATGCTGTACTGTTATTGTTCCCATGTTGTACTGATACTGTTCCTGTGTTGTACTGTTATTGTTCCTGTGTTGTTATGATAATTTTTGGTCCTTTGTTGTGTAACATTGAAAAATGAATGTCACTTGTTTCGAAAATGTTCTAACTTTTGAACCAGTTGGTGAAAACCCATTCATTTTGAATCTCTTGAAGGGTAGAAGGGTTTTGTGTTACTTGTTTCTTAGAATGTTTTGACTATTTTAAAACAAGTTGACGAAACCCCCTTACATGACAATTCATCTTGCATCTCTGACAGCGTAGAAGTGTTTCGTAAATTACTCGTTTCTTAGATTGTTCTAACTTTAGATTTAGTTGATGACAATCAATAGTGGCATCGCTGATTTTTTTTAAATTGTTGTACTGATATTGTTTTTATGTTGTACTAGTGTTTTTCCTGTGTTGTGCTGATATTGCTCCTATCTTGTGCTGATATTGCTCCTATGTTGTACAAATATTGTTCCTATGTTGTATTAATAATATTCCTATCTTGTGCTGATATTGTTCCTATGTTGTACTAATATTGTTCCCATGCATATGGTTCTGTACTGATTTCGTTTCACACGGTACTGGTATTTTCCAAACGTGCAGGTGACGTAATGAGGTTCTACTTGTATGTTTACAAGCCCGATCCATTCACCGAGTTCAATGAAAGCCTAACCACTTCGCACCAGCAGGACTGTTCTATCCAGAGTGAAGAAGGTAAATTTTAGCCACAGCAATCACGACGGTACTGAGATATGTAAACTAAACCGTCACTCCTGTTGACATTCTGGTTATTTGATGTACACAAGGAAAATTTGTCAGCAATGCATGGTACACTGATGTAACAGTTGACTTTAATGAAGCTTCGAATAAGAAAACTTATTTATTTTACTTTGTTCGATATCTGTTTTTGACGGTATTTTTACTTTGTTTGGCTGCAAACCAGTTCTTTTGGATCGGAACCTTTTCACTAAGAATAAGATAGTTTACATTGCAAACAGTCAAACGAGAGACTTTTGAATGTCAGCTGGAAATCGTCAAACGTGGTGTTTAACTCCCTAATGAGGTATGCTGTTGCCATAATGATGTTCAGTAAGTGCAGTAAAATGTGTACAAAACTTAAATTATATTTTAATCTTTTCTCCTAAGATGGAAGTTTCCTTGCACCAGAAGATAGTAACATTGTTGTACCGGGTGGTGGTGAAAGTAGAGTGGATGCCGTTACAACGGATACAGGCAGTGAACAGAAAACCTGTTCAGAAACGAATTCGGAAGGTATAGCTACGAACAACGCTGGAAGAAACATTTCTTCATGTAAGGAAGACTCGGCTGTTGATAAACCACGAGACTGCATTGTTGGTGGAGAAGTGAAGAAACCAGAGCTTGAAGGAGGTACAGCCACCAGGAGAGGGCAGAAGAGAAAGAGGGATTCTGAAAGCGATCAAGATACTGAAGTTCCCAATCAAAAACGCGGTAAGTAAATCGAAGCTAAGTTCTTTAAGATTTCAGCTGTTGTAGCTTTCAGAACATACGTCAGGTGGTCTAATTGTTTTTATAGACGTTTCTCTTAATAATCCACTGGTATCTCTGCAATCAATAGTTTTTAATACAAAGTGTCTGATACAAACAACAGGTTTACTCCTTTAAATCCCAAATTTATTTATTTTTCAATACTGCCTTTTTGCATAAGGATTTTGACCAGCAAAACTGCATTATTTTGCTTGCTTCTGGTTTCAGTGCTTGGTCTGGCGTCAACACCTGAATCCAGCGCACAACATACTGCCAGCACCCCCCTGATAAACACACGACAATCTGTTGGCAGTACCACTCCCGGTTCAGTCAGGTCACCTCGAGTGCAGGGGGGAGTTCATGAAGAGTGTGGCTGGTTCACTATGGATGAAGCAAGGCATAAATCGCCATTATTTGATCAGATTTATAAAACATCTCAGTTTGCCGAAGTCCTTGCTTCAGTTGGTGTAGAGAAAAGTTGACGTCACGAGTCTTTCCATCTTTTTGTTCCCAGCAGGCTTGGTAAAACACAGAAGTGTTCACGATTTTGACTTGCATTAGTCATGTCAGTTCCTGTTGGCATCAAAAATATTGAAACTTTTGTCCTGAATGCGTTTCATTATAGGAAATTCGTTGAAACCAAGGACGTTCGTGTAGTGTAGTTATTCTTACAGGGTTCATCAAGGTCCTCAAAAACCATGAAGCCCATAAATATTAGTTTTTAGAATTTGAAGCCTCAAAAATCTTTAATTTTTTTTTAAAAGAGTTGAGGTCCTTAAGAAGTCCTTAAATTTTTATCTCCCGCTGTAGGTTACATTTTTTTTCCTTTTGAATTGCAATAATTTATTGAAAAGTAAACTGTTTGCAGCTTGATCAATCCAGTTTTTCATCCGATTTTGCTGGTTGTTTCCGATATAAGGCAGCCTAAACTCTCCAGAATCTTCCATCCGATACCTCTTTAATTAGGAAATTGATAGTTTTTGGGTGCTTGGGACTGCCTCAAATTTTTGGTGCCTAGAAACTCAACCAAACGTGACAGCTCTTGAAGGGTCAGGAACCCATCAACCTTGAATGCTCTTGAGTGTTCAGGACCCTACCTTCCTTAATAGCTCTTGGGTGCTCAATATCCCCACCAGCCTTGACAGCCCTTGGATGCTCAGTTCCCCCACCAATCGTGAGAGGTCTTGCGTTCTCAGTCCCTCCACCAACCTTGAGAGCTCTCGCGTTTTCTTTCCCCCCTCCCTCCAACCTTGAGAGCTCTTGAGTGCTCAGTTCCCCACCAAGCTTGACAGCTCTTGCGTGCTCAGTCCCTCCACCAACCTTGACAGCTCTTGCGTGTTCAGTCCCCCCCTTACAAACCTTGAGAGCTCTTGCGTGCTCAGTTCCCCACCAACCTTGAGAGCTCTTGAATGCTCCTCGCCAACTCTCCTGAACATTCAAGAGCACTCGAGAGTTGTCACGCGCAGTTGGTAAGATCTCTGACTGGCAACCCCCGGCCTGGTCGAGGGTTGAACTTTGAACGACCTTCTTTTTCCAGACCGTCTGTGAACAGGGCCGTTTAGCTGTTGGCCTAGTCTCTCGATGTTCTATCGGGGGACTTAAAAGATCCCAAGCACTCCTCGAAAAGGATAGGGTAATTCCGGTGTTGTGGTCTGTAACATAATGTCTCGGAGAGAAACCATTGTGAGCCGCTGATAGCCCCTCGACCACTGAACCGTACACTTGACGTCAGTAGGTTGCTGAAAAGCCCCGCGGGAAGCACCTGAAATGTATGTATAGCTCGTGAATGCTCAGGACCCCTACAGCTGTACCAACCTTGAAAGCTCTTGGATGCTCCGGATACTTGCCAACCTTGGTAGCTTTGGTCCCAATGACCCCACCAACCTTGAGAGCTTTTTTGTGTACCCAAGATCCCCGCCAACCTTGACAGCTTTCCTGTTTGACCAGATGACAAGTTTTTGATTCCTAGAACCCCTACCAACTGTGCGTGATAGTTTTTGGATGCCCTGACCCCGTACTAATCTTGATAACTCAGGGATGCCTATTGCCCCTCACAACATTGGAGAACAAGTCCTTGCCGATTCCTCGTTACCTTTGTTTTCGTAATTGGTATGATTTTTCAATCAGTTAAGCCCCATTTACACGAGCAGTTTTTCTTGACAAGTTTGCCTCGACAAGGAAAAATTGCTCGTGTAGATGGAGAACAGCGGACAATTTTTCCTTGACAAGGAAAAACTGTCAAGTCAGAAATTTGCTCGTGTATACGGACAATAAGGGAAATGTGGCAAGGATATCGTTGATTTTAGTTCGACGTAAGACTAGGACCATATTTTCGTAAGTGCTCCACTGCCTTAAGGCATCGCGAGCACAACCAAAGTTTATCAAGGAAAACTTGCTTATCGTCTACACGAACAAGTAAATCTTGTCAACGAAAAAGTGTAAAGGAAAACTTGTTGATCATCTGCACGAGCAGTATAAATTGACAAGTAAATTTGTTAAGGAAAAATTGCTCGTGTAAACGGGGCTTTAAGTTCAGCAGGTATACTACTTTAGTACAATTGACTCTCGATAACTCTTTGATATCTTGAAACGGACGATAATTGACAAAAATTTAGTAAAAACAGTAGAAATAATAAGATAAACATTTCCTTAACAAAATAGATATGGGCTAATTTATTTATTTACATTTCTTTAGCACTAATTCTACTAAAGAAAGACAGTGGCGCTTAACAGTACAGTGGAACTTTGTTAATAAAATCGCTAGTTGGCCATAAACACTTGGCCGCTCTAACGGAGTGACCGTATTATCGGAGCTGGGTCAAGTTTCATATAGTAGCCAGTCTCATTCAAATGATAGAACCTTTATATCGCATTTGTGCATCAAAACAAATGTTCCTTAGCATCTGGAATGCTGATAAAATTTAATTTGAACGGAACTACACAGAAATACTTCACAGAAACACTGAATATTTCAAATGGGAACAGACTGCTGTACATATCTTTAAAATTAGGATCCCGAACCCTCGAGTATTATACTTCTTCTTCTCCAGTTAACCCAACGGTAATATTACACTTAGGAACTGGATGTTTTGAAAGACATGGACTTTGCATAACCCTGCGGACGCTATCAAATATAAACGTTCGTTTTCCTTTATCAAACCATTGGTTTGAGCGACGGTTTTAACGGGATAAAATGGTAAAGAAATTTACACCTTAGAGTTTAGCTCTTGGCCACATTAACTTGGCGGCCGCATGCGTATACAAGATTTTCTCATAAGAAAATGTGTGCGTTTCGCCGGGACAAACGAAACTGACCGTAATAACAAAAAGGCTGTTTCATAAATGAGTAGATAAATTATTGAGGTGAACGTAGAAGGGGAAAACAATCTACAAGTAAAAAGTACACTTAACGTTGATACTACAACTTGAACTAGATCTCTTCTTTCAAGTCTAAGTCGTTCTTCCTTCAAGCCATTTCTCTACTAATTTACTTCCGATAACTCAAACCTTCGCTATGTCAAATCATTTTCTGTTTTCCTTGAAGTTTTTAGTCAGCGGGCCAGTGCCACTGTACTTCTCTTCTTCTTGTATCTGGCAAGTCGATAGTTAGAGTTCAAAGTTAGTAGTGTCAGCGTTCTATTTCAGCTGCGTTTCTTCAGTGTTGCTCGATTTCTTACACAGCGTTTCCTTTTTCTTTATCTTCCACAAACACTCCAAAGTTAACAGCCACTTGATGCGTATTGCGAGGAGGTCCGGTTTGTTTACATCTCCAGCTAAATCGGGTTCGCTGAAAGATCTTGAACGTTTTGCTAATTTCAGTGAACGACAAGCGCGACGTCTATTTGATAGTGAACAAAGATGGAAGGAAGAATGAATTGGTTGTCGTTTTGGTGGCATTCTCTTCGCCACGATGTTTAGCCACGGAGAATGATCCTGCAGAGAAATGCTAAACTTAAGAAAATGTTTCACCAGTTCTTTCTTATTCCTGTTCCAATCCTGTTTAAACTTCGACAAAACCACAACTAAATAAAGAATAGTCTGGCAATTGGGTCTTTTATAACCGTCGTGTACGAATCGTAGAAGTCTAAACATTCCCATATATGGTACTGTACCTTCATGACGTCTGACTTTCAAAACAAGACGTCAGAGATAACAATGAAGGAGGGAGGTCCGGTTTGTTTACATCTCCAGCTAAATCGGTTTCGCTGAAAGATCTTGAACGTTTTGCTAACTTCAGTAAAAGACATGTCCGACGTCTGTTTGATAGTGAACAAAGATGGATGGAAGGAAGAACGAATTGGTTGTCTTTTTGGTGGCAATCTCTTCGTCACGGCGTTTAGCCACGGAGAATGATCCCGCAGAGAAATGCTTAACTTTTTCGTTGCGGTAAAGGAAATGTTTCACCAGTTCTTTCTTATTCCTGTTCCAATCCTGTTTAAACTTCGACAAAACCACAACTAAATATAATGAATAGTCTGGCAGTTGGGTCTTTTATAATCGCCGTGTGCGAACCGTAGAATTCTGAACATTCCCATATATGGTACTGAACCTTTATGACGTCTGACTTTCAAAAGGAGACGTCAGAGATAATGAAATGCACAAAAGCACCAGCCTTATACGGTTCTGTGGTCATTTACCACAATAAATCGGTAATTCCCTTAGAAGTAGAACCACGCAAATGTACTCGTAACTGCAAGACGTCAGTCATTCCATATACAAAACAATGCGCGATTCTTGCCATATAAGGAATAGTTAGCAGGGCATGTTTTCAAGTAATATGTTAAACTTCACGTAATCAGTTTAACATGTGTTTCGTGTTTGAAAATACGATAACAGTGATCTTTGCAAAATAAAGCAACCATCTTGAATTTTTCGAACAATGTTTAGAAACTATAGAAAACATAGAGATAATGCTGGCAACAAGACCATTGGCATATCATTCTGTTGCAAACAGTAAGTGGAGCTTGAATCTTTCTTTCCATATTTCTTAAATTAAATACTTTAAAAGGAATTTCAAGTTTAGGATGCTGGCTAGTCTAATTCAAATACAATTTACTCTCAGTAACTCGGACCTCAAGGGAAATAAATAACTCGGCCATTCAAGGGAAACGTGAAAAGATTCCAGTTAGTTGTCGGGATTTCGAGGTTTCGAGAGTAAATAAGTGAAAAATGACTTGAAAGGAGAACGAGCTTAGTTTGAGTTAGTGGGGTTTGAGTTATCGAGAGTTTGAGTTATCGAAAGTTAATAACTGAAAAAATGACTTGAAGGACTGAAGTTATCGAAAGTAGATTCCTACAAAAAGCAAAATTTGCAATAAATCTGAATGCGTTAAAAGCTGCAGAGGATTTTTCCCTTTTCTTGATCAATTCATATTGAGGTTGAATGTAACGATACTCGACTACATTAGTAACTAGTTGCTTCTGGTGTCCAACCACTATGTCTTTTACATTAGTTCTGTTTTGGTAAAACCAAAATACAGGAGTATTAATTATGTCCAAAGCACGAAAAATTGAGTAATTTTCACAAGGAAAGTGGTCCAGCTATAGACTTAAAAACATTTCTAAGTGTTACGTTTTAAACTGCGAAGGGTCCTTTCTTCAGTGTGAAGGAACAGCATTCCAAAACTACGTGCAATACAATACCATATATACTATACTATACTATACTATACTATACTATACTGTACTGTACTGAACTATACTATACTATACTATACTATTCTGTACTGAACTATACTATACTATACTATACTTGACTATACTATACTATACTAAACTATACTATACTATGCTGAACTATACTATACTATACTATACTATACTATACTTGACTATACTTAACTGTACTACACTATATTACACTATACGATACGTATACAATACAAAACAATACATTTCAAGAGGGCGAGGCTTTTCAGCAAGCTGTTCAAAACAGGTACGTGGTCCAGTATTTGAGAGCCAGACCGTCATGAACGGCTCACAAAGAATTTGTCTGAGACATTAAGCTGCAACCTCAGTCAACAGGCCACACCACTGGGATTACCTTACTCTTTTGGAGGAGTGTGTGGTTTCGTTTTGAGTCACTGGATAGATTGTCGAGAGACTAGACCAAAGATTTAACGTCCCTGTCCGGCCACGGACGGTGTGGCGAAAGAAGGTCGCCCAAAGTTAAACCGGGGATTTAACCTGAAATCTTCTGATTGACAGCCAAAGATCTCGTCTTAAACAAATATGGAAATAAAGATTTAAGCTCCATTTAGTGTTTTCGATATGACCCATGACCCATGTTACTTAGACGTTTTTGTGTTGTAAGCGTAAAGCTCTTGCATACTCTTAAGTGAGACAGATGGTAATTAGGAGCCGTATCGTTGAGACATTCATAGGCTACAAGTAGAGTATACAGACAAAGTAGTTTCCACCAAAGTAGTTTCCCTTACTAAAGGTAACTCAGTAGCTTGGATTATTTATATCTATTTGCTATAAAAACTTTGTAGAGCACTGAACGAAGAAGCGATGAATTATACAGAACACTAACACGTTTGCCTTCTTAGGGAGAACATGATCTACCACTTACTGTCACTTTTGTCAGAAGTAAAGCCTGCTTCCAATATCAAAGCTTCAATGTATTTTAACTTACTTTTCAAAGGTTATCCCCAAGTGGGGATATTTGCGCGCTCGAGTGGACATAAGGGTCACTGGGTAATTTTGCCGCCTCCAGGTTTTTCCGGCCAAATACTGAAGCGTTAGAGTAATTCAAATGAAACTTACAGTACCTGTGGTTCAGTTAAGGACACAACTTTAGACGTTAATTGGATGACCTTATTACGTATGCATTCATTTGTTAATAATGGATTTAAAGTTTGAACCAAAAAAACTGGACAGCCATTGTAGTGTTGGAACCAGTGACCCAAACAAATGAAATAATAATCAAAGTTGTCAAACTAATTGGTAAAGTTGACATTTTCATTAAGTCTTATTGTTTGTTAAAAATTAAAGTTTTTAATGTCTGAGTGTGTCGATTCAGTCATAGGGAGCTCATCCTCGGAAACCCAGGGCGTCCAGGAGAGCAAAACCGAGGACACGAGGGAGGGGAAAGCAGAAAAAGGAAGGGGACGCCCTGGGAAAGAATTCCGTAAGCGCCATTTCTGGAGCAATTAATTTTGCCAAGATCTCATTGGCCTCATTTTAAGCCAATTATAATGAGGCCAATAGGCAACGTCCAAACACTGCGCTCCGTAATTAACGCCATCACGGACCCCACGCAGACAAACACCTTGAAGACAAAAGCGATAAAAACAACTTC
>JAOBYE010077339.1:1540-20700 GCA_025403585.1 Parazoanthus swiftii
GTAGTGTAGTAAAGAATTCATTCCACGAAATGTGATATGTGGTCTTCCGTAGTCGCTAATACTGCATACTGTCAATTGGATCAGTAAAGAATGTATTTCATGAGAGAGGCGATGTGGGGAAGTTAAGCCTTCCTTTTTGGTACTGCCTGTTAACGAATGTAGTGCAGTAAAGAATTCATTCCACGAAATGTGATATGTGGTCTTCCGTAGTCGCTAATACTGCATACTGTCAATTGGATCAGTAAAGAATGTATTTCATGAGAGAGGCGATGTGGGGAAGTTAAGTTTTCTTTTTTGGTACTGCCTGTTGACGAATGTAGTGTAGTAAAGAATTCATTGCACGAGATGTGATATGTGGAGAAGGTTTGTCTTCCTTAGTCGCTAGTACTAAATGCTGTCAATTAGATTAGTAAAGAATGTATTTCGTGAGAGAGGAGGTGTTGAGAAGATAAGCCCTCCTAACTGGTACTGTCTGTTGGTTAAAATTATTGAAGTAAAAAATACATTCCACGAGAGGTGATGTGTGGAGAAGATGGGTCTTCCTTTGTCGCTAGTACTGCGTGCTGTCATCTAGATTAGTAAAGAATTTCTTTCATGAGAGAGGGGATGTGGAGAAGATAATCCTTCTGTTTGGTACTGTCTGTTGATGAACTGAGTGTAGTAACGATTACATTTCACGAGAGGTGATGTGTAGAGAAGGTGGGTCTTCCTTTGTCCCTAGTACTGCGTGCTGTTATCTAGATTAGTAAAGGATGTATTTCATGAGAGAGGAGGTATGCCTCCTCACTGGTGGTGTTTGTTGATTAAATAAGTGATGTAAAGAGTACATCACGGGAGGTGATGTGTACAAGGCCTACAGTCCATGAAAGCAGCTGGAAACCCAGTTGTGTTGCATCAAATAGATGTTCCACAGCAACCATTTTTTGCTAAATATTTATAGCAGATTGTACGTCCCTCAAAAATGAAGTTTAACTAATGTTTAATACTGTTGTTTTACAGTCTTATACAAGAACGCGTCGGTGATATTTCGTGCACTGAGGTAAATGCCTATCCAACTACGCAAAAAATCGCCTCTAAACATAAACATTGTGTATATTGTATTCACTATGAGTATTATTTGTTTGCTGTAACTGATTTAGCATACTGTCGTTGAAATTTAGTTTTTTTCGTATAATTGCTGATGTAAATGAGGTGCAACCTCGCTTGGAAGCTCACGGCACAGTTTTCAGGAGGTTGGTTGCACAAATCTCAAGGTACCGAGTTTTCTTAAGAGCGAAGTTAATAAATTGCGATATCGTTTTCAAGAACAGAATTCATAAATTTACATTCTATATCAGATTTAAAGTAAGTAAATGTGGGGTTTGTGTTGGTCCGTAGACTAATGAATAATCAAGAAATCAAGCGCTGTCGGGTGTCTCTTCACAAAAACAGCTCTATAGTATTTTAGTACACCGCTGGGAACAACTGAAGTTTTACAAACGTTGCTGGAGCTACAAGCGTGTCCATCTCACTTCCCTGTACTGCGTGCTGCTGAGTGTTCCTTGTCTTAGAATATTTGTAGAGCTCTTTATCTTATCACATTTATATCATTATATCTGTTTTTGGCTTTTTTTTGTTTTACAGGCGCCCGGCTACTATAAGCAATTAAGTAAAGGCACTGAGAAACGCAGGGTAAGACTAGTAGTTGATTGTCCTATATATTGGTTTCAGTTGAAATAAAATGTAGTTTTGTAATCTTTACTTAAAGTTGACGCTCGTCGGGCGGCTGCAGGCTGTCATCCTTTTAGGACCAGTGAAACTAACTGGTTGACTTTGATGTTGTTCGTAGGGCTCCGCTTTTCTGTCTTGTTTTAGTTCTATTTACTTGCGTGTTTTTTTTTTCACTTTCATCATTCACCCATTCACTTTTACTCACGTTCGGCTTCCCACTCTCGTATTCTCTTACACGTCCATGGGAGTAAAAGTTCGAAATTATTATAGGAACTTCCACATTATAAATAAACTACAGAACAATTCCCTTATATTCTTAATAGCTGATCAGAATGCAGCTCAGTGAGGGTATTTTCATAATAAATCTCCGCTGTCACCATCTTTGGGGGAGACATTAACAAAAGTTGATTTGGCTCACGATATTTATTGATTTGGTGCTGTGTAAGTCCATGCAATTTGCTCTCCGTGCAGTGTAAGTCAGTACAATTTGCTCCTCGTCTTTACTTGATCGCTCGCTACTTTCTGTTCCAGGACCTTCCTAACAACGAACTCACCGACACTGAACGGCAAATCAAGTGCGACTTGCTACGGTCCATGCCCAACAACGAGAAATTTAAACAGTGGGAGTCAGAGGGGGTAAGTTGTTGGCAGGGTCGATACATTTGTTAACAATGGGAGTCAGAAGGGGTAAGTGTTGGTACGGTTGGAACATTTGTTAACAGGGGGAGTAAGGGGTATCAAGTGTTGGCAGGGTTGATACATTTGTTAACAGGGAACAGTTTTACAATACAAAACTGTTTTGTTTATGGCCCAAGTTAAACTTAATCGGACATATTACTCGGATAACGCCTGAAGTGCAGTTTAAGTTATTATTAGTATTGTTATAGAATACTCCTGAAAAGTGCCTACAAACAGAGCGAGAAAACTCCCCGGTTTAACTCAGTCAGAATGTTTCGGAACTCGGTACTCAAGATTCTATCCAGCTTATCGCACTTTCATTTTAGCAAGAGCATTATGCAACACTCGTTCTCGCTCTGTTATGTAACATGTGGTATTAACATAACAGCAGACTGTTTATTCAGTAATTATTTTGTTATGATATTCGCTCAGAGCGACGGTATTCAGTTGCCCAGTTTGTCATTCACACCATTACTAATGGCAAGTGTGAAAACCACGCTATCTCAAGGATAAGACACTCGACGTAGCGAGGCTTGCTCAGACTTCCGCTAAGTATACGTAGGAATCGGGTTTGTGCGAAGAAATTACGTTTGTGTTTTTCCTCAAGATTTAGTTTTCCCCTTTGAGAACGCCCCTCTTAAGTCTTTGACTTACAGTGTTTTGTTTTTGCCCTTTTTACTAGTTGCAAGGGATTCCCTTTTGGTGCCTTAAACCACTCCTAAAATCTCTATCGTTTATGAAGAAGTAGTTCTTTTATTGCTCGATATTGTTTTTATTTTTGAATTTCACGCGAATACTTAGTTTTCAGAGCGCAAAAAACCTTGCAAATATATTCTTTTTACTGTTTGAAGGTAACTAAGCGTAATAACGGTAACAACTGTACTTAGCGTCGCTCTATGAACATCGTTCAGCTAAGATTGTAGAACAATATAAATTTCAAAAAAATACCGAATTCCCCGATTTTTCGTGTATTTTGCAATTTTCTGCGAACTCCTCCGGTGAAATTTGCTGGAACTTTCAATAGCACTAAAGTTTATCATGTTAATTCAGTAAAAACAAGAAAATAGGAATCTCAGTCAAAGCTGTAATACCCGCTACTTAAAAATTGTGAATATGTAGATACAAAAAAAATTCAGTGTACCATTTATAAAGATGATACTACTACGTGAACAAAATGCTGACTCGACATGAACGACAAATGCACATAAACCGAGTTTTAGAAAGCTCGCGCGAGAGAACTATTTACGTACCCACGCAACGTTCTTTGTTTTTCGAAATTTATAACTTAATTTTTGATTGCGTTATGGTAATACTGGTAGAAGGTTTAGGAAAATTCGAAAAATCCCTGGAAACACTCGCACCATGTCGTCGGAACATTCTAATGGGCACTCCTACTCTTATTTTCTTCCTCTCAGCAAGTGTCGAACGCGATGTGTTTCCTTTCTTATGCATCGATGAACGAAACGCGTATTTGTTTTGTCTCTTACCAACCGACAGTTGAATTAGGGAATAGTGGACGAAAAACATGAAATTAATTCTAGGAACAGTTTGTTTTATAGCAACAGAAGTTCTTGTTTACTTATTCAAATTCAAGAGTTTTGAAGTTTTTTTCTTACTCTTTTTTTTTATTGCGTTGAGCAGTTTTCCAATAATCCTAAACTGTAATAAACTCGAATTTGGTTGATAATTGCACTTACATTTGTGTTCCAAACACACCAGAAAGATCCATTTGAACAACGAAACTTATCACAACTTCACGAAATACTCCATCAAATAACATGTTTTATGGCGATACACGAGGCTGTTTTGAGGAACTGCGTTGTTTTTGTGTTGTTTTAAATTCTGTTTTTCTAATACAGAAACCAGTGTTTTTCTTGCCCACACAGCAATACCGTTTATTAGAGGTAATATAATACCGCGTCAATCTTCCCCCGCAGTTTGACCAGGGAAAAAATGATCTCATTCTTGAACCAGATAACAACAAGTTACAAATAATGTTGTCCGTTACAGGCCATGTTATTGGCCTGGGGATAAGAAATTTGCCACACTTCAGTCAAAAATTAGCATCACAGACATGTGATTGAATTTTTTGATGAGTAAATGGAAATGTTTCATTTAAGTCGCAGGATTACATCGCATTGTACACGAATTAATAAAGGCGTGTCTAAAAAGATCATTTTAAGAAATTTTATCTTGTGTTGCTTGGGATTACGCTAATTATGAGTTTGTGCTTTTCTGCGTTACTACAAAAATTTCTCACTCTATGTAACGCTTTTAAGCATCCCAGAAGAGAGGGCTTTTCGGCTACAGCACACAATAATATGATACAATATACATTGAGAACTTTAGGAAACTATCTATCTAAATCTAGTAATGCAAAACTATATGTATAAATAGGGAAATAAGAAAAGATGTGAAATGAATAAAAAAATAAATGTGTCAAAAAATTGTTTAGGGTAAAATGCGCTTAAAAGAAAATTGCTTTAAACGTTTGATCATGCATCGTACCGGTTTTAGACCACCAGGTAGCAAGTTGTAAATTGGCTCCACGGGGAGCAAAGGATCTTTAGACCATGGAAAACCAACATGAAGGAAGATTCAGGTTGGCGCTAGACCTTGATTTTCCGCCGAAAACCACGTTGTTGTACAGTGAAGAATAGCGGTTGATTTTTCTCAAAGCTGTGATTTCCTTCCATGCGTTCGTGCAACGATATGACTTTTGTTTAAATAGAAGTCTTTGTTTCATTAACCTAAAAGCCAAAATCCAATTTTTGAAGTTGACAAGAAATAACATCCAAACGTTGTAGATGACTTAGAATTTGGTGATATTTTTTGGCTTCACACTGAAGGTTTTAAAAACTCGTCAAAATAAAGACAAGTATTCTATTTACTTATTTCTAAGGCTTGACATGCTTTCTCTCACACGTTTCTACCCAGACGGCTCGGTTTTATCACAGAGCCATTTTCTAAGGAATATTTTTTCTCGTGAGTACCAACTTTTATGAGAACAATTCTTAACGAAACAATAGCAATCTTAGAAATTCGCAATATTTTGTATCAACCACATTTTGAGAAGTCTAACAAAGAACTCGTGGCAAACATTTTTGTATCATTTCTAACACGAGGTTAATAATTTAAAATAACTTGCTTATTTTAATTCAGTTTATCTACCGCCATACTATCAAACTCCAGAAACAGTATATCTTTGAAAATGGTACTTACTTTCTACTCCGTGACTTGATGTTTTTGGTGTTCAGTTCCACTTTGTTTGTCACCTGCCAGTTTATAATATAACAACAGCGGTTTGGAAAAATAATACAGATGCGTGTAGACCTTGCTGATTTCTGAAACTAAAATAAAGTTGTGCGTCATTCACTTATTGTCTTGCAAATCGTCTTGTCCTTTGCTTCTCAAGAACAATTTAATACCCAGAACGCATAATACAATTTAAAAAGACATTGGTAGTGCAAGACAGCAGTAATATGTGAATCATATTTTACTATTTCTAAGGAGTCAAAGTTGTAACTGTTTTGTTTAGTTTTTTATTTCTTTCATTTCATGTCACACGTAATACATCTTGATTATAATTGTAAATTACATCGTTTCAAATTGAAGTCGCCATGCACGACAAATAACACGAACGAAATTATTGAGAAAGTAGAAAAACTTAAAAACCCAAAATATTTGATTGTCACTATTTGCTAAAATGTTTCATAAGTTTTAAGATACAGACACGGGACGTGATCTTATAAGGGACTAGTTTGTCTTGAACTGCGGGAGGTTTTGTTGTTAACAGAATCGACTTGCGTTACCGAGTTTCGTTACTGTGACAGAGGTTCCACTGTTTTGCAAACTTGTTCGTAGCTTTAATGAACACATTGTGAAACTACACGCACCATAGCATGCTTTCGGTTGCCCTGTCAACTCCTGCTGTAAGATATTCTTGTTTAAACCGAAAAGCATACTTCCATTTTACCATTTAAATATCGTAGCACACGTGTTTGGTGCATGCTACTCGATTCTTTAAATAGTCGGCGAAAACCCCCAGCATGCAACACCAATCATTTTGCATGTTTTGACAAGAAGAAGTTGCTTGTTTTACAAACATTTCAAATGCAATGTCAAGATCTTTCTTGCCATAACATTGAAAACTAATGCGTCTAGTTTGAATCAGTTGATGAAAACCCAACACAAAACCATCCATTCTGTGCCTCGGTTCCCCTTAAAGTGTTATTTGTTTCTTGAAATATCCTAACTTTTTACCATTTAAACCAACTGAAGAAAACCCATAACATGACTTAACATTCATTTTGTAAGTCTTAAACTGAAGATATGGCTGGTTTGACTAACGTTTGTGAAAACAACGGAGTATTATCTTTCAAAAACTGTTATTAGACGTTGCAGTGAATGTGTCTTGTCACCAACATGTTCTTCCTTATGTATTATTACTCAGTATTATAGAATCAAACTTGATTCCTTTAAGTACAATTACCCTCCTTTTTTGTATCTTACCTTAGACTCGGAGGTTTGGCTTTCTGTTTATGCATTCTTCAATTTGTAGGGGGTTAGGGGGGACCCAAAAGGAATTTCATCATTGAAAGGGAAAGCTGAGTGTTAGCGGTAACAGTTTAGCATGTGGGACATATACGGTAACTGAAATAAGCTAACAGATATTCCGCTGACGTTATGTTATTCACGCCAGAATACCTTGCGAGTAAGGACCGCCATTTTGACTGACTCTTTCGCACTTCGAGAAGTCCGTTTGGAGTAAAGCAGCGGTGCTGTTGCATTCGTTCGAAAAACTATGTAGTCTTTTGCAGATTCTCCAATTTTTCGACTGAGATCTGTTCTCAGAAAGTTTACTATCTCTTTATTCAGTAAGATGGCCGACCTTGCATAAACCTACACTTACGCTTGACAAATCAAACAAATATTTCCCACAAGATGCAACGTCATAAGCAAAGACAAAGTGCATGCAAAGCATCATTGTTGGTCCTAACTCTTTAGTTATCTCCTTTCATAGGTATCCCAACTGTTTAGAGTTCTCAAGGCTTTCTGTGATCACAAGCCCGACATCGGATATCTGCAGGTAATTACTAGAAAAACCTCGGGAGGACAATTGGATCTCCAGAGCTCCAGCAGGGGTGCTTTTACAGTTTTTTAGATTCCCGGAATGGGTGCCTTAAGAGTACCTAAGTATCCAGATGTTCCGGAAAGTCTCGTAAATGCCCGAATCCAAAGTTCACAAACAGTTACAAGTTTCTAATGAGCCGGTAGTTCAGTAAGCATGTAATGGAATAGGGTTAAAGGATTTGTTAGTTCTGGTTGTCTTATCACAAACCCTGTTTTTTTTTGTCAACCAGGGTATGAACTTTATTGTTGGTATGTTTTTGCTGCTCATGGACGAAGAAGACGCCTTTTGGTAAGTTCCTGTTTGGTTGAAGAAAATCTTTCTGTTTTGCGTTGGCGTTTTGCCTTTTCTAATTATCATCGAATTATCCGGCATTAGATAACCTTTTAAGGTTATCTAGTGACGTGCATTTAACTAGTTGCTTTCTTTTCGGCCAGTGATTCTCTTTTCACGCTTTGTCACGACCTCTCCATGGCACTGAAGGTCACTCTCTAAATACTGTTTAGGAACTCTTGACTCTCAAACGCCGGGTGTTTATTTGGAGACTGGTAATACTTTATCTTCAGAACTTGATTGATACCGTTGAAAGCAATTTCCCCTTTCATTTTTTTTTTATTATCTGACTGTCTTATTCTCACTTAATTCACTGGACCCTTCTGGCTGTGGAGTAAAGTTAAGCAAAAATTGTTCGCCACGTTTTAGCACGATCCAGGGGGAAGTGAACCATAGTTTTAAATTTGTGTCCAGGTGATGCAAGTCTGGTCCGATTTAGTCTGACGAATTGTTATCAAAAAAGATTGACTCTGCTTTGTGTTATTAAAATATTTTTTTCAATCTGAAAACATGGTTTTTGTGTTAATTTCGCAGGTCTCTTGTTGGAATCACGGAAGTTTATTTAGGCAATTATTTTGATGAACTTCTGAGTGGTGTTCAGGCCGACCAGGTAACAAACTTAAAGCATTTACTCTGCCAAAAAATCCCAAGCGTTGTTGTTACTTATTGATCTAGTAGTGAAATACTTAAATAGTGCTGATTTCGAAAATGATTTCACAAGAAAAAACAGTGCAAATATGGATCTAAAAACATAACGTTTCGACGGTGTCATCCCGCCATTATCGAATGTGCAGTTTAAAGTGTAATGAGCTATGAACACTGTCAAGATAAATTCACATGGGGTTGAAAGAAATTTAAACGTATAAAGTTCCATTAATGCGTTGAAGTAAATAGTTTGGCTTTAACTAAGTGAAGTAGCTTTTCAAAAATTCCAATGAAGAAAGTTTTATGATCGTCAAATAAAAGCAAGAAAATCGTCTTCAACTTAATTCTCTTGCGCACAGATGTACACTTTCGTTTTGTGTTGATAAGCTGTATCGTTGAAGTTGAGATATAAACAATCCCGTGGAACAACAACAGTAACAATTTATTTACACTCAGTTTTTTAGAGCAGAAAATAAAGTTTAAAAAAAAATGAGAAATTTACAAATAGTTAGGTGTAGGAAACCAGTAATAACCATTAAATAAAAAAGAAAAGTTACTGTGGAAAGAAACTATTTTCTTTTCTCTTCTAATTTTTCCTTCTTTTTTGTAAACAGTGTTATTATGTCAAGTAAATCTAAGAATATTCAGTTTTGACGCGCTGAATCTCAGTTTTCATGATAATATATACAATACAACTACTACCACTATTACCACTACTACTACTACTACTACTACTACTACTACTACTACTACTACTACTACTACTACTACTACTACCACTATTACCACTACTACTACTACTACTACTACTACTACTACTACTACTACTACATACTACTAACACTACTACTACTACTACTACTACTACTACTAATAATAATAATAATAATAATAATAATGATAATAATAACAATAATGGTAATAAGAGTAATAATAACTAACAATAGTCTTTATTTAGCGAAAGACGCTCAATTAAACGTGAGGGTAATAAAACATGAAAAAACATAAAACTCGATAAAGTTAAGAGACAGAGGTTTATAAAAGTACGTTTAAAGCGTGAAATGAAGTAATTCTCGGTCATTTTCGCAGGCTCCTGCCGTATTCCTTCACGGTCTTGCAAGAGTCATTAAGGAAATTTCTTTTGTTACAGGAAGTTCTACGAGAGGTGGTACAAGAACTTTCCCCGGTACTTCACAACCACTTCAAGTACTACGGAGTAGAACTGTCGACTGTCACCTTCAACTGGTTTATTACTGTTTATGTAGACGCTGTGCCATTTGAGGTGGGTTTTCAGTTATATTACAAACTTGATTTTCCTGTACGCATTAATTTTATTTTTTATCATCTAGAACTGTTAGTTTATTTTATCGGTTTATTTTAATGCGCCATTTGAACCAATTTTAAAATTTATTGCTACCTTTTTCTCAGTATTTATCAAGGCACTTTGATGATTTTCCAGTATCGTTTACAGGACTAAAGAGGTTATAGAAATTTGCCATTAAGACACACATTTACCTTATCTTAATTGCCAATGTCAATTTTGTGTTCCCTCAGACCGCCCTTCGTATCTGGGACTGTTTCCTACTGGAGGGACGAGAGGTAGATTGTTTTTTAACGGTTTCAATGCTATTTTCCTTGCCTATACTAACATTTGTTCAGTAACTGTGCCCACATAGTGGGTGGCTCCTCCTTAAATGGTCTACAACTGGTATAGAATTTAATGGAGCCGAAACCAGTTAAAGAATTGCACACATTTTTGGTATGCTACTATGATTTGCCTTTTATTTCAGCGACATTATAGTAGTCTCTGCTGTTTCAATTGCACGATCTTTATCATTTTGTAGTTTATACATAGCTGTATCAAACATAGCCGCCAGTTTGGTTGCTCAGGTCTGACCTGGAATTAACATAAAATGAACACAAGAAAACGTTACAGTGTTCCAGTTGAACTGGACAGATAAGATACATTTAGAATGTGCAGTAAAAGCAAACTTGAGTTAAGTGATGTTCTGTTATGAGCTCAAGTGACGTGTGAAACTTAAAAGTGTTTACCCTGAGAAAATAAAGTTGTTATTATTATTATCATTATTGTTATTATTATTATTATCATTATTATTATTATTGTTATTATTATTATTATTGTTGTTGTTGTTGTTGTTATCGATTGTTAGATAGATAGATTTTTGGCAATGTTGTAGAATAGCGTTTCTATCCTTCCTCTCAGAGTTTGTAATCCACAAGGTATTGCTGTAAGATAAGTCTGGGGATACAATCCTTAAGGCCCTACGTTGGACTCTCTCTAGGTCGTTGTTAAGGTACTCGGGGAGAGCTCGGGGAGAAACCGGACAAGCGTACTTAAGGGTGGGACGGACACAGGTGGTGTAGAATAGCAACAGTTCTTTCGGCGCGATCCAAAATATTTTCAGTTGCCTTAAACAGTAGAGACGGGGAGTGGCCTTTTTACCGGTTCTGATGTGTAATTGTTCCACTTTAGGTCGCACGAGATGTTCAGACCGTAATATAGCACTGTTCACAATTTCTAGCGGTTCTCCATTCAGCTTAATGGGGTTAAAGTTCGGAGAAGATTTAGAAAACCCTATCCTGAGCTCCTTACACTTGGATGGACTTAGCTGGAAACCTTCCCTGATCAAAATGATGTTGTTGTTGTTGTTAATAATATTGCACAAGTCCTTAACTGATCTACAGTAGGATAGTTATCATGTGAGCTTTGACTGACGCCAAGTTTCCTGCTAGATCTTGTTTCGCATTGCTATGGGCATACTGAAACTGAACGAGAGGTCCATCCTGCAACTGAGGGGCTCCATGGAGATCATGCAGTTTATGAAGCGAGTGGCACGAGTCACCCACGACTCGGACAGGCTCATCAAGGTAACACAACTTGGTCCAACCACTCGACTGATTACACACATACTTACTTACTTACTTACTTACTTACTTACTTACTTACTTACTTACTTACTTACTTACTTACTTACTTACTTGCTTACTTACTTACTTACTGACTTACTTACTTACTGACTTACTGACTTACTGACTGACTGACTGACTGACTGACTGACTTACTTACTTACTTACTTACTTACTTACTTACTTACTTACAGTATTATTATAGCTACCCGATTTTAAAGGGCTGTAGCAGATTATTTTAGATACAACTAAATTAATATGCTAAGACAAGGAAATCGTAGATAGCGGACGAGGTGCGGAGCACCGAGTCGGCTAGCATAAGCTCTTTTCCAACAAAGGAACAATTGTTATATTAAATACCAAACACTGGATAAAGATATCTCGAACTTTATATTTTACCGACTCGAGTTTTCGGCCGTTTTAACTAAAAATGTTCGGTTTTTAAATTGTCAGTTTCCTTATTTGGACAAACTACAGGATATAGGATTTAAAAGTTGAGTAGAGAGCCAATCAGATTACCAGAAGTTAATAATTCCGTGTTTGGTATTTAATAATCTTAATTATTACAATAAAAAAACTGCTTGGGATGACTTCACAATAAATTTTTAAGCAGTTTGACAAGAGTAGCTTTTTTTGGAGTGTTTTTATTCTTATTTTTAGTTTATGGGGAGCTTGTTTGATGGTATTCGATAGGTTTTTATACTGCATTGCTTCACGGAACGCAAAGACCGCTGACCCGCAGCCAATCGTCATTTGGGTCGGAGCTATGGCCAGTGTTTCGGTAATGAATTTACAGTAGAGCGTTCGGCGAATTTGTTACAGAGTTAAGTTGGTGCTTGATTTGTTTCAGACATTCAAAAACCATAACAGAGCTTGCCCTGATTCTCGCCATCCTCCTTTGTCTTGACCGAACAAACGGTTTGGTTTGACACTTGGGTTAGAAACTGCTATGCAATTAAGTGCGTACCATTCTGATTAAGTCTATTATTGGAATCACCACTACCACAACCGCCATCATTGTGCTTCAAACACCTGGAGCAGAGGTCTACTAATCTAGCGATGGGTGAAGGAAAAGTTTTACAAAACAATTGAAAGTTGAGGCAAGTGCCGAACCTAGAACTCAATCATATTTCAATCGTAAAACTCTAAATACCTTCGCTAGTTACTCACAAGACTTTTGACTTCTGATTAACTGTTTCTTCTATTTTCACGCTGCTGCTTTCGCATGGCTTACCAAATGCTCGCGCTTTCGGTTCAAATCCATAAGTGGGGCCAATGAGTTATGTTCCATTCGACAACACTGGAAAGCGCCCTTTAAACGAACTGTTATAGGACTCACGCAAAACGTCTAACAGACTCCAAGGTTGTTGAACAATGAAATTGTTGTGTCGGTTGTTGCAGGCGTCTTTCGACGAGTTTCCGGAGTTTCCGACCATGGAGAGGCTGGACGAAATGCAGAGAAAACATTTTGACGACATTAAGGCCAAACACGCCTGGCGAATCACATTTCAGAACGACCGACTGGTAGGTTAATAGCAAAGCGGACAGTCAGGCAGGCATACTTATGGTTTTAACCCTTTCAGCCCCAGGCAATTTATCAACATCTAACTTCTCCTTACAAAACTCAAACAAAATTATATAACAAGTAATGAGAAATAAGGAATTGATCAAGTAGAACAAGCTGTTGAAGTTGAAAAGCCAAATTCTCCCAAACTGCTTATGTAGTAAGAATGGAGCTCAGTTGGGAGAATTTACCATCACACCATTTGTTGTGTTTGGGGCTAAAAGGGTTAAGTTTCAAGTTTAGATATTATGTGTAATGATTTATAACAATGTATTATGTCTGAGCTGGGTAGAGATTTTCGTTGTATCTGTTGGCCTAGATTGCATTCCCGAAAATGTTTTTGTTTAGAGGAACCGACCAGGGCCGTAGCAAGCCTTGGAAAACTGGGGGGCACCGCCAAGAGTCGAAGGTGTGAGCCTTCTAGGGGGTCCGGGGGCATGCTCTCCCGGGAAATTTTGAAAATTAGTTTGTCTAAAAACGTGTTTCCTGGGTTTTAAACGCCATTTGAAACAAAATAAGAGTGTGTAAAACTAGTAAAATATGACAAGTTTTTCTCAAACTTGGAGCAATTTGCTGAGCTCGACAGATCTGACACATTTGCTGGGAAAAAAACTGGGGGGGCACAGGCCCCTCCGGCACCACTCCTTGCTACGGCCCTGGAACCGACTATGGATCAATCCTGCTGAACAAAACGGACTGAATTTTCCATTGTACTGCAGTGGAACCTCGATTTAACGAAGTGTCAAGAGACTGGGTAAATTAGTTCGTTATATCGAGTGTGCTTTTTATCGAGATTCTGTTCCATACATTTTACTGTAATTCTGGCCGGGATGTACGAAGAATTTTGCTCGTTAGATTGAGGGATACGCTTTTTAGAGGTTCTTTAAATCGAGGTTATAGATCTGCTGTATTAATAAAAGTCTTTACAAAAGTGTACTGAAGACTCATTAAGTCGGCCAAACAAAACGAAAATCTTTGCCAATTGCGTTTATTTGGTTTCGCGTATTGAAAATTTTTAAAGATGAGTGTCCCTATTTCCCCACAACATGCTGGGATTTGTACTGTCTTTCCATCGTCGTTTTATAGTGAAAGGATGAATCTTTGTAAGCAATAAAGCTAAAATTTGTTAATTTTTTTTTCAGCTAAACAGTAAGTGTTTTCCATTCGCATTTTTCATGTAACTAGAGCATTGCTGGTAGTGTTTGAATACGATGGGAATCGGTCCCCGCTATAGGTTTCTTGGTATTTTCCCGTTTGAATTGGGAAGAGATGACAACCTAACCTAAGTTTTGATAAAAAAAATTTTTTTGAAAACGCTCTGACATTTTCATTGTAAATTTGTAAGTGAATGAGTCGGTAGGTAAGTAAATGAATAACTAAATAACTACCTCATTTAAATGTCGAATGCATTATGATGTATGGGAAAACTCTATTCCGATATTTTCAGTGTAAAGCTGTAAGGGAATGAGTTGGCCGGCGAATTAATCGATAAATAGCTACTACTGATCCTCAAAACTCGAATGCATTATGGTGTGGGAGAAAGTGTTAAAACTGAATAACTGATATTTTCGTCATATTTACGATTTTAAAGAAAAATATTTCTTACATTAAATTTTGGGCATATTTGCCAGATTTTCGCAGTTCGCTTATATGTCAAATAGTCGTTTGTTTGTTTGTTTAGAGATCTCGAGTCAGCTCTTTCACGGTGGAAATCCCCACCGCTGACAAAGCAGAGAAACCAGACCAGTACCAGATTGTTGAGTGCGCTATAGCTACTAAGCAAGGTAAGATCTTCGTGCCAAGGCTTTGACCCAGATCGTGGATAGTTTGATAGCGGTAGTAGTAGTAGTAGTAGTAGTAGTAGTAGTAGTAGTAGTAGTAGTAGTAGTAGTAGTAGTAGTAGTAATAGTAATAGTAGTAATAATTATCATAATCATCATAGTCATAATCATAATCATAATCATGATAATAATGATGTACAACACTAGATAACACTGTTTAAATGGATACCACTTATCCATTTGGATGAAACAGTTTCATCCAGTTTTGGTCAGTGGTGTGCATTTTAACAGTATTATCCAGTTCTACTTGAAATGCCATGTGTGTGCAAAAGGTAAGAAGCCTGAACATTATAAAGCTGATCCAGTGTGACTATACAATTCTTCTTTTTATTTTCATGTACATGTTTGTAACCATAGTACATACGAAAACTTACTTAGTTGCTCTTTGACTTTTAAAGTAATTCATAGCATTCCATTTCTATTGGTAACTTCTAGTTCTATTTATATTACCAACTCACTGGAACTCGATTATACGAATCCAGCGTTAGAGTTAGTTGGAAAATGTTTTGAGGTTAAATGACTGTAAAATTGAAAAGAGAGTTGAAAGCACAAACATTGGAACTCGACCAGTCGAATCCTGCATGCATGAGAGTTGGATGGGAAGAAAGTGGTATTAACTTCTGTTTTGAGGTTACATCACTGTAAAACAAAAAAGCGAGCTCAAAGCACTACATCGGAGAGAAAGTCCAGCTATCGACTGATTGAGTTAAGGGGTTTTAAAGAAGTAATCGCCATAATTTTTGTTATTCGTTTTGCAGCTGTTTCTACAAAGCTGTAAGGCCTGGAATATTAACGAAAAACTTTTGCCATGTGTCATTTCGTGCTCTTTGCTCACTTGGCAGTTGATAATTGAAACGTCGACCAGAATTTTTACCGTTAATTTTGCGGCTTACTGCACTTAAATGTCATTCCGTGCTAGAATTAAGCAACATGCACTAAATGCAAGGGAGAGAGAGAAGTAGGCAAAAGTAATTTTTTTGGAAGGAAGAGATATTTCAATTCGATTTGTTTTTTGTGCGCGTCATAATCTGCCGTGAGAATTTTTACACTTTCAGATTTTTAAGTCTTCAGACTTTCAAAACATACCGAGGCTTTTCGAAAAGCTTACGTTTGTCGATGATGTATATCTATTATATAACGCTGAAATAGTTCTTAAAGCAAAAATAATTATTGCTTGTACGTTTTCTGGTTTACATCAATTAAAACAATAAAAACGAGGTTACAAACTGTCTTTTCAGGTCTTTTCGGTTTATAGATCAAGTTTTGTTTTCTATAGTTACCAATAATTAGCAATACTTTTATCAGTATTTTCATACCTGATCCTTTCCCCGTAAGGTCATAAGATTCCTATTCAATATACTGATCAGTGTTCAGTAGTTTTTCATTTAACTTGGGCAGATAAGCCAGCGATTATTTTACCTGCATGATCGCCTGCAGTTCATGACGTACAACAAGAGCCCCCGTGGCGGATGTGCTACAGATAAATTGCATTTTGTAATTCATCTTGGCTTTTTCCGGCTGAATTATTAAATGTTTGACAAAGTCCTATGATAAAACACAGAATGTAGTTTCCTGTTTTTCAGTTGAGTTTCTCTATGTATTTCGTTCTTACTTCTCCAAACTGGAAGTTGCAAAAAAATAGCGAAAGGAAATGATGAGGAATCATGTCTGCAAACGAGGTTTCATGTTTTTGTGGTTGTTAGCAGAACTTCGTTGGCATAAATGATCAGAATTTCTCTCAAATGTAATTGGATTTCAATTTTCTCGAAACATGAAGAGGAGACAGCCAAGGAAAATGAAAAGAAGAAATGGAAAGAAGTATTTCGTGGAATTGGTTTTAATTACAATGTTTTGTATTCGTGGCAGTCTTGAGCTCTGAAAACATGTGTTCTGTTTTGTGCCCTACAAAAGAAAAAACAAACAATTTACTGTAATGTCGCTTTAAGTCTACATTTTAGTAAAAAATATATACTGTTAATTGTAATACCTAACTTGGTGTACTTTGTTTTCATTTTCATCTTGTTTATTTTTAGATTCTTGTGTTTGGTTTTATAACCAGTTGAATTGGCAGTTCGTTGAACAGTTATTGAAGTGTTATTTCTTCTCCAATGGAAATTGCAGCTACAGCATATATGTTTTGAATTTTTAAGTTGTTTTTGTATCACTAGATTGATTATAAGCGTCTTGCGCTCACACTCAGAAGGCTTCGCAGTTGTTGATTTCGATAAAAAGTGTGAACGAGTATATTATACAATAAAACTCGAAAACCGAAAGGTGTATAGTAAAAACAAAAATTTTAATCGCCCTTTAATGGGCTGGTTATTTTTTCTCTTACTTCTTTAATATCCTACGATCTGACTGCATTCTGTAACTGTGGAAACTGTTTTTCGGTTTTATCACCCGGACCCACCGGGTAAAATAAAAAACTACAGTTCAAAATCTGTTTTGGCGAACGAGTGCTTTTATTAAATTTACTTTTCTGTTACGTTTTATTAAACATCAACTGTAAATCAGTCCACGGAGGGCTAATTTGCAATGTAAACAAGATTTGATTGCCAAACTCAAGCACTCGAGGTTTTCTTAAACTTTTTCTTTAAGAAAACCTCGAGTACTTGAATTTGGTAATCAAAATCTTGTTTACATTGCTAATTAGCCCCCCGTGGACTGATTTGTAGTTGATGTTTAATAAAGGCCCGTTCACACTAGCAACTTTTTGTGCAACTTTTGTCGCGATTCCCATTGCAATATTTCTTGCACTCGCGCTTTTACTTCCAAAAGTACATGTAAAGTACCTGCAATTTCCGTGAATTTGAGTGTCGGGAAGCTTGCAATGTTTTGTCTCATCTCGAAACTTGGTACAAGGTGGCGGCGAGAAAAATTGCGACAAAAATTGCACCAAAAGTTGTTAGTGTGAACGGGCCTTAAGGGAGGTTAACTCCGACATGATATGTTTTCATGTTATTCTGTGAAGTTTGTGGTTTTACAAAGAGTACGTGAGGTCACGGTGCAAAGTGTATGAAGAGAACGACAAATCTACAAAGTTATTGACTAGAAGCAAACCAAATTTTGTCAATATTGATTAGAAGCAAACCAAATTTCGTCATTGTGCAAATAGGACCTAAGGCCAAATTTTGTCGATAATTTCGAAAGTGCGTAAATGGAAGTATGTTTCTCGAATCCATAACCTGTAGATGTGGAACAAATAAGAAAGCAGTGGAACTATATCAGTGACTGCACACTTCAAGCTTTAGGTTAAGGACAGGAATGGGAACTAGAAAATCATTTTTGACAGGCTGTTAGTATTAGAGTTTTTATAAAATGCATTTGAAAAGTGATTTGCATCTCAAACTATAGATTGTTTGCCGTCAGCCACGAAAGCCAAATTTCACTTGTAGCATACTCGCGAATTATACACTTCAGCTTTCTGAAACGAAGGAACTGTTTGAGTTTTCCGGCCGTTTTTCTATTTAAAGTCATAGCTGTGTTTACCGTGATACAGACAATACAGTGCTGTCGCTTTCGTCGCTGTTAAATAACAATTTTATAAATGTTTTAAGGTGTGAACGGGCTTTATTCAACGCCGAAACCCTGCTAAATTGCACATGTACAGAGTGCATGTTAAGGAATTAAGGCAGGTTGTGGATTCGATCCCGGCTCCCAGGGCCGCCAGATGATGATGACATCATGATGATGATGATGACAGAGTGCATCCGCGATTATCCCAACAGGTTGAACTTAATTTACAAACAGACCGTTCGGATACGCCATAAATTCGGATAATCGAGGATGACTTCAGTTAGACCCTTTTCCATGCCCCCTAAAGCGTAGTTTTTTGGCATGACTGAAGAGAAAACCACGACAGAAAGGAAAATTATTTTTGTGTCTGATACTCTTAAGAAAAATCTTGTTTGGGCTAGAATTGATCATGTTGTTTAGCAAAACATCATGCTACAGAATGGATTTTTCGTTCGATTAATCGAACTTTTGGTTTGCATAAAAAACAATATGACCCTAGTTTGGTGTTCGGATGATCGAGGTATGCCCTGTACCACGAAATAATGATTAACTTGGAACGGGTTAAGTAAGTAGCAGTAGTAATTTTTGATATGTGTACTGCGAGCTTTTTACACAATGAGCAAAAGCGCATTACAGAATATAGAACTACAGATCGGAAATTTTAAAATTTAAGAATATTTTTAATCATCAAGATTTTACAAATTATAGAGATCTCCAAGGTGTTAACAGATGTTTCACGCAGGCCCGTAGCCAGGATTTTTGTCGGGGGGTGCAAATTTCGTAAACTTGGACTCTTAAAAAGCCAAATTTATGG
>JAOBYE010077450.1:0-13331 GCA_025403585.1 Parazoanthus swiftii
CCAGCACGAACTGATGGGGCAGTGTTTTATCACTGGAGGAGGGTTGCTGATGAGGGCAAGGAGTATCCCTTTGCAAGGTTTAACAAGGTGCGACACTCCAACTGCCTGTAAGATTAAGCTATAATGGTAGTTGAGGTAGATTATGATTTTTTGGAAGGTTGGGGGTCATGCCAAATGAATGACAAAGGTTCAACTTCCTTGGAGATTTGGAAAACTTTTGATTCAAACATAAAAAAAGGGAAAGGCAGTGATCCCCGGCCGGTGTCTCCCTTCCCCCATGGATCTGCCCTTGGGCAGTCTTAATAATAATAGACCAATTTCGGTATATTAAAATTCAGCCTGAAACAAAAAACATCAACCCAGGCTCTGGGGAACAAAATATAGAGTTTGTATGGATTATTCCCCAGAGCCTTGTGTTGATGTCTTTTGTTTCAGGCTGAATTTTAATATATCAAAATTGGTTTATTTACATTGTATTTATTCAGTTTATGATTTAAAACTCTGTAGTTTTATCAACAGAAAAAGTTGCTAAGATTTGTGAATTCAGCCACTGTCTGGATTAAAAAAATAAATATTAATTAAATATAAACTTTGTAAAATAGGTTGAACTAAAAGAATTTTTGATATGTAGATTCATTTACATGTGTCAAACCAGTATTAGTTCAGCCTCAACTCACTACTGATTCACCACTAATCTTCATTTATTAACAATTTATCCCAGAAAGTGGATGTTCCCAGTTATTCAGACGAGGAATATCAGGTATGGAAAACAAACAAGTAATGTCCATTCTTGGTCCTTCAGGGTTTTACAATTTACATTTATAATTAATCTGTATATTTTTCTATGTTGATATAATATAAATGTTAGATCATTTTGCATGCACTAACTGCATTGAGTGGGAGCATTTTTTTTAAAGTTTGAAAGAAATGTTTTGTACTATGAACT
Source organism: Parazoanthus swiftii (assembly GCA_025403585.1). Classification (NCBI taxonomy): domain Eukaryota; kingdom Metazoa; phylum Cnidaria; class Anthozoa; order Zoantharia; family Parazoanthidae; genus Parazoanthus; species Parazoanthus swiftii. The sequence continues at coordinate 947 of JAOBYE010077450.1, forward strand.
TAGTATCAATTGTCCTACAGGAACTTCTAAACAGATTCAGTTATGTCAGTCAAATATAGTTTTAATATTCTGTGGTTGTAGATGTATCTAGATGATGGCACTCAATCAAGTTGGACACGAGAAGAAACTGATCATTTATTTGACCTCTGTAGGTATGTTAATAACATGTGTCTAAGAATTGATGACTAAGTTTAGGTTGGAGCTCCGACCAGTACAGTGGAGAACGACGTCCAGTGGTGGACAACTTGACAGAAGCTCAGTGGAGCTTGTACAGTGTACTCCGACCAGTACAGAGGAGAACATTGTCCAGTGGTGGACAACTTGACAGAAGCTCAGTGGAGCTTGTACAGTGTACTCCGACCAGTACAGTGGAGAACGTTGTCCAGTGGTGGACAACTTGACAGAAGCTCAGTGGAGCTTGTACAGTGTACTCCGACCAGTACAGTGGAAAACGATGTTCAATGGTGGACAACTTGACAGAAGCTCAGTGGAGCTTGCACATATTTTTTGTGCACTGCCAAAGTTATTTTGTTTTGTTTTTTCTCTCAAGAAAATGATCATAGATCTGTAGAATATAACTGTCAGTAACAAATCCAGAAGTTTTAGTTAATAGCTGTTTAAATAATAATCTTTTTTAGGGTGCATACTGTATCATTCGGTACTTAGCCAATAATTATTTTTAAAAAATAATTTTAACATTGATAATTTTGCATTTTTCCAGCATTCTGATATTGTGAGTTGAAAATGTGCTTCAGCTGTTTACTGCAGCTTTAAAGTAAAAGGCGTTCAGTCAAAAACTGGAGTTGAACTGTTGGTATACATGTACATGTAGACAGGTCTGCAAATTTTTTCATTTTAGCAGTTTTTTTTTGGTGAGAAGCATTAATTAGCCAGGATAGACTGACAACTGCAGGTATACATGTATTAATTGGAAGATGAAATAAGGAAACTACAGCATGCAATGTTTCAGGTTCAGTTCTTTAATAAATAAATGTTAATCTAATTGTGCAGATCAAATTGAGGTGGTTTTAAAGTATCTGCTTATTTTCAGTAATTTTTTGTGTCCCCTAGGCTGTTTGATCTTCGCTTTCCTGTTATACAAGATAGATTTGATAGAGAGAAGTTTCAGGTAAGTGGTCTTTTTGATGTTTATCCCCAAACATAAGAACTGAACATTGCATTTCTCAATTCTCTTTACTAGTGACGATGCAATACTTAATATAATTTTTTGAAACTAACTGGATGACCAATTTACTTGGAACTAGTGGTGGTCAGGATTTTGGCACTCACATTAACTTTATGGGGACTGCCTACATTTAGATCATTCATTTTCCTACAACAGCAAAATGGCCTGATTCCCATCTATGCTGTTGAAAACTTGTGATCTGCCACCTGTTTTTACTTACTTGTGATGCATTTACTTGTATTTTTGTGCAAAAAAATGGTCAAAAATTTGAGATGCGGCCTGAACATGGGAATAGCCTATCTACATGTACACACTCAGTATCTTAGGAGATTTATTCTACAAAGAACAGGAACAATGATAACTTTGTTCATTTTTTGTTGAAAAGCAAGGGGGTAGGGGTGGTTGGGGGGGGGGAGAGGTCAAAATTTGTACACATTAAGAAAACACATTAACCAGTGCAGTGCACATACATGTATTGTTTACCTTCTGGGGAAATCAATTTATTCTGGCTTTACTTATTCTTGCAGCCACGGTCAATAGAAGATTTGAAAGATCGTTACTATGGCTGTGTTTCTAGACTCCTAAAGGTTTGCTTGCCATTTAGTAAAAAGTACTGTCAGTATTTGTTGATAATTATTTAATATTTCATATTTCATAAAATTATTTTTCTTAACCCTTTCAGCCCCAGCCAGTTTATCAGTTTGTAAATTCTCCTTACATTATCCACACAAAATAAGTTGTTTTCTAACGAGAATAAAGCGATTGATCATACAAAAAAATGTTCTAAGGTGAGAAACAAAATTCTCCCAACCTGTTTACAAAAAAGGCTATAGAGGCAGTTAAGGAGAATTCAGCAATAGATCATATGGCATATTTGGGGGTGAGAGGCTTAAACTCAAGTTTAATGCCACTTTCATATCACTCTCAGAACAGGTTTCAACTAATCATGATAGAAAAACAAATATTAATTGACAGACTGGCTTGAAACCTATACATTCTTAATGATATAAACCAAAGTTTAATTGAGCTAATTGCTATTTAATTAATATGTTTGTGGTAACAAATCCATATATTTTGTAGCTGTTATGTAATTATTATGCAACAGATTAATTATCTTTTATAGTAGTCTCGTCTTTACTCGAACCTGTGCATAAATAAAAAGAAAATAAAGAAATATACAAAGTCTGATTGTGAGGCAAAAAACACAACATACATCAAACAAATATTTTTTTACTTTATCATTACAGTGTTTGGTTGCTTCTTTTACAATGCATGAAAATGGATAAACATGCAACAATACCAATGTAAATTTCAATCAGTTGAACAAAATAATTTAAAGTAATCAACATGTTTTGTGTTTGGTGTGAATACAAAATTAGACAGTTGCTCAGGCTGTACAGTACCGCTCGCGAGAAACTTTCCCTGGCACGCGATTGACGCATTGAGCTCTCGCGCGTCGGTGTTGAAATTATGCACGAGTCATATGCGAGTCAGAAAAAAATTAAAAAATTTGCATAGACATGTAGCAAGCACGTCAATCGCGAGTAGATCGCGCGCCAGTTCCTTTTGTTTGAAGTGTGTACTTGAGGTTTCAGTGACAATAGAACATGAATACAACTATTCCAAGGACATGGCAAGTGAACAGTACAGTCAGAGATATCGCAACTTCGGCTCCGCAACATTTTTGTGTAAACAAAACTACACCAGAGGAAATTCAAGTCACATCAACTGATGAAGTGTTTATAGTTTGGTTGATGTCACAACACTGCAAAACGTTCGCTCTGCTAATATTAAATCCTTTCAAGCTCACAGACCATTTCCAAAATGGTCACAAAGTTTTAAGTATTTCGTGGCGTTTCCAAATCGGTATTCCGAAATGTCAGACAAGCTGTTATCAACCGGGCATGAATTCATGATGCTTGCGAATCATTTCAACCAAACCATTGAACACAATCATTGTTTGTAAAGTTTTAAATATTTATCTTGTACTTTGTAATGAAATACGTAAATACAGCGGCTTTTCTGCACTTTTTCACTTGCGTGTGACGTGCTTTAGTGTATTGAGCCTGTAATCATTATCTTGTGTGCATCTGGTTGCCGCGTCAAAATAATTCGTCGTTCGATTCTAAAAAAGCGTTAAGACTGATTTTAGGACGCGATTTTAAAAAAGTTGTTATTAATTGTAAATTTTCATGATTGTTTTATTCCATTTCCGACCAAGAAAACTTGTGATACATGTTTACTTTACTATATGCCAATTCCGAGAGCTTCCAGCAACACGCGCTCTCGACAAACTGTGTGACAGTATGCAAATCTGGCACTCAAAATATGCGTGTCGCCAAACAAACATTGATTTTAACTTTGACACAGCTTCGCATCCAGGGAATATATCATACTGGAAACAAGGATTTTTGCTAATTTCAGGGTGCTCTTTTAGTGGTGTCGATGGTTTTTAGACTGAGGTCAAATTTAAATTTCGGCGTGGTCTTTTCTGCAACAAACCATGGCGGTTGAGTCCAGAACAGTGGCGGCTCTATTGTGCATGGAAACGGAACAAAAAACGAGTTTTCGACTGCAGTTTTTTAGAGAGTGTGTGTAACTGTGTTACTGAGAATGCCAATAGAAAAATTTAGGTGATTCAAAATCCAGATAATCTACTTCCAGTGGCTTTCGTACTCAGTATGATAAATTTTTATTGAAATGTGAAGTCACATGTGCGTGACACTCTTGACGTTTTCGAGTTTGAACCCGCCGCTGGATGCATACAAAAATGCTGATAGTTTTCATAGAAAGTTTTCTTTTGTGAATACTGTTCGGTCATTACACTAGATTTTTTTCTAGTTTGTCTGTATTAAACCTCGGGAAAAACTGATGTATATCGGGTTATACTGAGTTCAGACGAACAACAACTCCAAACGGCTCCTTTGGGAGCCACCAAATAAATAAAAGATATGATCAAATGATACACTTCACTTTGAGTTTCTTTTACCGATATTGTTTTTCAATGATCAGTTTTGATATTGAGAATTACACAATGTTCGCTAGAACTGCGAGTGGAAAAAGCGAGGCTTTATATTGAGCTCATTTTCATGTTACCTCGCACATGCGGTATGAGATTGTTTTTAAAAATGGAAAGTTTCGCTTGTCAATTTCAGCGTGTTGATATCATGCATGTTTGGCTGAATTAAAAAAGAACATTAAGAAACTTGAAAATCGTAAAACTTGAAGAAATTCAAAGTGCTCTATTGCAATCAACGTGGTCTTATAATACTTTTTAAAATCATACCGCTCGAACTTCATACTTTGAAATTCAAATGTGATTTCCATTGACTCGCGATTGAATGAACGACAAGTCATTTGTGCTAAAACTCCGTTGAGTTATACAAAAGAGCAATTGATCTTCCGTTCTTTGAGTGGATCTTTTCACGGACAGCGCACATCCGAATAACTTTGGATGATACGGCCGATGAACGCACTCGACATTTTTAAAAAACATATTAAACTGTACATGTGGTCTTGTTCTAGATTGTTTACAAACCGTCTACATGCATTCTTCGTGGTAGTTTTGGTATATTATTCACAGTTGTCATTCTGAAAGCGCATCGGCAAGACCATTCTTTATTTAAACTAAACCAAAAAACAAAAAAATTCGCGTTCGAGTTATTTTCCTACGATGCGTTTTAGCAGAGATATACATTTTGAAAACTCTTCTGGCATCGTCATCGAAACAACTGAAATCAACAACGGCTTCAAATTAGTCGACACACAACAACATATTCTTTCATTTCCATCTAATAGTTGAATTTAGAAGTGTTTTACACACAAAAATTATTTAAAACACCATAATGGGAATAAGAGAAGGATCACACAACAATCTATTGTAGTTTCATACAATGCAGTTTCATTTCAACATCATACCATTTTAAAAACTTGTACTTGGCGAGTGACTCGCGATTAACGCGCGAGCAGACTAATAAAAACGCAGAAATTTATCGGCGCGTCAGTGGCGAGTGCCAGTGACGCGTGAAGCTCATTAATCGCGAGTCACGCGCCATCACTCGTCTCGCACGGGCGCGTGATGGGAAAGTTTCTCGCGAGCGGTACTGTATTTTAAAAGTATAAGAAATGTTTTACACATTTACTGTCGTAAAAATAGTTGACGATAAGTATAATTGTTTTCAGCTGGTTGAGGCATGAAAGACACTGAACATGTTTTCTCACCATCACAGGGAGACTGGGTTCTAGTTGCATGGCAAAGAATCATGTGTTTCTGAAAAATTCAGTTTTTCTTGTTGCGACCATTTTGTCTGACCCCAGCCAACCTACCTTAATTCTGTTGAGTAGGAATTTGACTGTCATTGTTTGTTTTTGTCACATACTGGTCAGTGAAAGTTGTGACACTGAGTCTTCTATGCAGAATTTATTGTTATCAATATTTAAAGGTCAGGTGATTGTATTGCTTGGCATTATCTCCAAGTTGTGTGAGAAAAGAATGTTTTTTTTCCTTTCTGGATATGGAACTGCTAAATAAATATGTACTCGATGGTATAATTTACTTTACAATCATGTAGATCTACCTTTAGTTAGTTTCTTTCATGTACAGGTAGTTCTATCTGTTATTATATCAAAAAGACAAATTATATAATTATGTACATGATGTGTCATCAGACAAACATACAGTATATCAGGCCCATAGGCAGGGGGGTGCCATAAGTGTGTTTGTCCCATAAATTTGGCTTTTAAGAGTCCAAGTTTACGAAATTTGCATCCCCCCAACAAAATTCCTGCCTAAGGGCCTGGGTATAGTTGATACAGTGCTGTGCAATTCCCCATAAACACTTTCTATGACTCACATAAAATTCACACTAATTCATTGAAATAAAGTTTTTAATAATAATTTGTGTTTCTATGTCAGGCACGAGAACCTCCAGGGCAAGAACCACAGAATCTGCCGCCTCCCTTTGACCCACAGCACGAGACTGAGAGGAAGAGGCAGCTGTTAAAACTGTATAACCGAACTCCAGAACAGGTATTACTAAAATGTGTGCCCCCAACAGAAGAGCCAGGTAAAAATATTTGTAGAGTGAGCAAGGTTGGCACAGTTAGTTAGATCTCTGACTGCCAACCAGAAGGTCCCGGGTTCAAACCCTGGCCTGGTTGAGGGCTGAACTTTGGGCGATCTTCTTTTGCCATACTATCCATGGACAGGGAAGTGAAGCTGTTGGTCTAGTCTCTCGATGTTCCAGATATTGGGGGACTTAAAAGAACCCTTCAGGGAAAAAGCTGAAAAAACTATTTTGCAACAAAGTATTGCATAGGCCAAAAGGGACTTAAAAAAAGTTAAAAAAACCAAATTTAATTTAAGTTAAATCATACATAAATTAAATCATACATAAAATAAACACTGTTTAAAACAGACAGTTTTTATTTTTATGCATGATTTTATTTAACTTGTTGTATTACAGAAATCAACCAAACTTTTAAAATTTCTTTTATCATTATTGTTAAACATTATTATTGATACATTTAATTAATATTTTGTATAATGGTGATGTAATGCAATTTATTAATAATAATTTTAAAATTTAGCCCAAAATTTGTTCTAATTATGTCAACTTGTATAAGTTTTGTTTGTTGTCCGGGCCACAAAACAACAACTTACATTAGCAACAACAGCAAGTACCTAAGTGTATGGTTTCCATCTCATTGCAGGTTCGTGAGGAGGAGATGTTAATGGCTGAACTTCGAAAGATTGAAATGCGAAAGAAAGAACGGGAAAAGAAGCACCAGGACCTTCAGAAACTGATCACAGCTGCTGAGAACACCGAGGTTTACAGACTGAAGTGAGTTATTGGACAGATCAGGAGTTTCTTGTTATACAGATTCAACCTCCTCCCCATCTATTTTATTTAAGAGACTTCAACTGATATATATGACTTGTATACATGTCTTTTTGAAGGGGAGGGGACTCAGTAGTGATGGGGACCTTACTACAAGTTTGGCTGCGAGGAGAGGAGGGGGGGGGTTGAGATTTCATTATTCATTAACCCTTTTGAACAGCCCCAACCAGTTTCTCAGTATGTAAATTCTCCTTACATTATCCACACAATTTAAGATGTTTGGTAGCGAGAATAAGGTGATCGATCATAAACAACAGTTTTCTAAGATGAAAAATGAGTTTTTCTCAACCTGTCTACAAAGAAACTATAGCTCCAGACAGTTGAGGAGAAACCAGGGAGCTGAGGGGGTTAAAGAGGGGGTTTAATAGATGGGGTGGGGATGGGGATTAATAGGGCTTTTGAACAGTTCAAGTATTGTTACTGTGGTCTTGGTATTATTGATGCATACGTGACTAATTATTGTTCTCCCATCAGTGTACATGTACCTTCCTTCTCACCCTTACAGACATTTCTTAAACGCATTTAATTCTATGATCAATTTTTAAAGTTATTAGCTTTAAATGTGCAAATCAGTAGCAGTTAAACCAGTAATACTAATCGAAAATTGAAATTTTTTTTAACAAATGGTAAGAGCTTTTTTTTCTGGTTTCACTGCTAGTCACCAGCAAAATAATCAAGCAAGGTTGACATAGTTGGTAAGGTTTCTGATTGCAAACCAGAAGGCCCCAGTTTTAAACCTTAGCCTGGTCAAAGATTGAACCTTGAGCGACCTTCTTTTGCCATACTGTCTATGGACAGGGACGTGAAACCATTGGTTTAATCTCTTGACGTTCTATCCTACAAAGGGCCTGCTGTTGGTGGGGAAACCTGTAGCAGTGGCCCTCTGTCTTAAGGATAAAAGTTCCTAAATAAATAAATATATAAATAAATTTGAGTTATTTTCAGGCAAAATACCAAATACTATTAATAATAATAACCAGCAATAATAAAAATGATAATTCTTTAAAATGAACATAATTTTGAAGCCTGAGAGCTGGCTCTAAATCACATTATTACTAAGGCACAATGCACTCATTCGCATATATAACTACTCTCTTTTAAATCTCATACGTGGAATTATGACTTATTCAACAATTATATAGTTCTGTGCCCTTGTGGCACAGTGATCAATGGCCGGAGACATAAGGTAGAGATTAAACTTTGTGGCAATGTCTGTCAACATTTCCCTGCAGGGGGATAACACCAGCTGGGAAATCTCCTCTCAACTACATGTAAGTGCACTTGTCAAACAATTGTTTCCCACTTGCACAGTTCACTGCTTTTTATGATTTTTTTAAAAATTTTTTAAAATCAGCTTCTTAGCTTACCAATAAATAGTAAACTTCTAAACTTGAAGCAACTGTACTTTTGCGAAAACTGTAAAACTTTAACTTTTGATTGTGAAATAACTTCTGTTCACTGCTGTAATATAATCCTTTTTAATACAAACTGCCAGATGATCTCGATTTGCGCACACAACGCATTTTTGTCAAAATTAGGCGGTCCTCGTTCCAGGCTCCAACCGTCCTGCAAGCGCGTAAAAAACTTAGTGCATGCTTCGAGAATATTCAACTTTCAACTTCATTAGACAAGTTAAATTAACTATAACTTGACATTTTATTTTGGTGAGAATTTGATGCCCAGATAATAAAAAAAACATTGTAATGCATTTTGACCACCCGTCAAAACCTCTTCGCACGCTCAACCTCGTCCCCACGTTCTTTCTTCTACCGAGAGAGAGAAAAGCTTGGGAACGAGGTTATCGCACGCTCTGATTGGTTACTGACCGCAGAGCAGTCAAACTGAGATCACCTGGTGTACATAACGAAGGAAGGTTAACTCGGTGTAACTTTTGAACTAATACGAATTACTCAGCCTATGTGTTCCTTAAACAAATACTAGCGGAACACAGAAGTTACTTGAAATCTTTCACCTCAAGATAAGCTGGAGTGAAACAATGTTGTTATGCATTCTTAAATAAGAACATGCTCTACCTTTCAAAATGTTTGCAAAAAAACCCAGTGTATTTTCAGGAACATCCTGAAATTTTGTAAACTTTTGCCCTAGTCCCCTAATTGTCACAGCACTACTTTTTAAAAATATAAAACTGCCCTTTTCATTTTTAAGTGCTTAGTCATTTTCGAAAACATTTAAAAAATCTGGTGGTTAGTTCGTAACAGAAGCTCATAAGCTTATGTTCATAATCTATCGAAGTTTTCAAATAACTTCAACAACGAAGTAAGGCTTTTGTGCTAATGATTACGTTGCAACGTTGTTAAAATTAGTGATACATGCAAGTCAGGTGCATGTCGGTGCCTTTTGTACTGTGGAAACACCTGTTTCGAGAATGTTTGATCTGTTTGCTTAACCTTTTTAGTTAAGTACATTTCAGGTATTTTTAATAGCAAAAGCAAATTCAACGACAAAATTTCAGCCAAAATTTATCCTATTTTTTTTAAACATGAAATAGCTGTTCTCGCTGAAAAAACTGTGCTTAAATTATGGATCTGAGACAGAGCTTGCGGATGGAATTGTTCTTGACTTGTTCTTAAATTTGGGTAAATCCGAGCATGGCATTGCAGTTTACTTATACTGTAAAACTTGGTCTTGTAAAAGAAATATTTGAAAACTGTATATGTAGCACAAATCATGGGCATTGAACTTGTAAATAACTTCAAACAGTCATGAAATGGAGAGTAAAGCGGATGTTCTCGATAATCCAGCCACCTCATTCCATGGCTTTCATGTGTTTTTTTTCCTTCGAAAATGCGCCCCGCTTTAGGAAAATTGGGTGATAAATCTTTCAACGGATGGGACATGTTGGCAGTAAGATGACTACTTCAAGATTCATGTTTTTCACTCATTTTTAATTTAATCTTCTTCTAAATTAACCAAAAATTTCTCCAGATCTTGTTGGGAGTGCCCAGCTTTCTAAACCCATTTCATCGATGTTAAAAGAATATTGAAGTTCCGTACAGTTGGCGCCCACAACTAAAGACTTAAGTTATTGTAATATCGTGTTATCGAATGTAAAAAACTAAAAACAGCTTTAAATTTTAAGTTATCGCGAGACATTTAGGGGGCAATGACTTGAAGGGGAATGAATTGTTTTGTTCAAGTCATCAGGAGTTCAAGTTATTGAGTTCACAAGAGAACTCAGTCGAGTTAGAAATGGGTGTAACGAGTTAACAAGGGAATAACTTGAAATTAGACTTAACTTAGTTTTCAAGAGTTATCGGAAGTTCCGGTCATCAAGGGCTTGATTCAACGGGAGTGGATTAGCAAGAGAATATCTTGATAGAGAAAACATTGAGTTCGATAAATCGGGAATACCTAAGTACGTTATGAAATGAAATGTGGAAGCTTACATAACAGTATGTTTGTGCTGTCATCCACAAGGCGGGAGAGTACTAAAAAGCCAATAAAGAAGAAACAAACCAAGAAGAAGGGGGATGTACCCGGAGAGAAACAGGTGAGCAAGATACATCCCTATTTTCATAATACGCCCCAGTGGCCATAAACAATAACTTTAAGTCGAGGTCAAGTTCCAAGTTCTCATACATTTGCTGTGTTTTGGCCCTACTGGCCTCGACTCGAAGCTCTTGTTCATGGCCACTGGGGCGTATTATGAAACTGGTCTCACCGACATCTTGGTATAGTACTCATTATAGAGCCGGCGTATTTATGGCATCTTTGCTAACACTTAAGGAAAGAAGAGTAGAGATTTCCTCATTACCTTGCGAGTTTTTATTTTTTGTTTTGTTTTTCACAGATTTTTTCCAGTTAATTTTGTATCAAGTTAATCTGCTTTGAGCCTGATATTTCCAACAAATATACGCTAATCCAATCCATAATGCTTATTCGATTTAGATAGTTTTTCCCCAAATGTAATATAAGAGTGCATATAAAATGGTTGTTGCTGTAAATTTGTTGATGATTGTAGAGGCATGATAACCTTTAGGAACAATACTAAGAAAGCTTTAGAAACTTTATTTATATCTGTGGTGTCTTCGACGCAACTCACCATGTCCTACAACCTGCTCTCTACCCGTAGTAGTAGACCTCTACTCATATTAGCCCAAACTAAACGACTTCGTGAATTTGAGTTATACAGAAGACAACAATCCGTTTCTCAAAATAAATGTAAAAAATAAATAGTAAAAAAATGAAAACAGCAACTGATCATCAGTGGGATTCCTAAAATGTGTGCAATTCTACAGTTGGTTTGGGCTCCATTAAATCCCAGACCAACTTCTCACAGTTAAATATCAGCAATTAAATATATGTAAGTGGACCTTTCTTGTAACTCAGCCTACGCTGCAATGATGAACAAAACATTACGTTACATTACACAACTACTCCCCTTTAATATGGAGCAAAGACAGAATGAGAGTTCAAACGAAACATGAAACAAGTATACATGCGCCTGCGATCGACAGAACAAACACCATGTGTTTGACTGCTATTTAAAACTTCTTCAGACCATTCCTCAAAGGTAACCCAAACGTCATTCAAATTGTATTTTGTGAAGTTCGGAGGTTCAGTGGGATTCGTTTCACTCATAAATGTGCAAAAATTTTAACTTATGAATGCAAACAAAGTGGTCATCGGATTGGCACAAAGCCACGTCAAATCGTTGTGCGATCCGATGTTTCTCAACCAGTCAGACGAGTATATGATCAGTACAACCCTCCCTGGTGCAATACTAAACGGGATGTGTTGGTCTCGTTGTAGGTTGAGTCTGCCGGTGTCAAGTTCCCAGAGAGCAAAGGAGCAGGCGTTTGTCTACGGAGCTCCAGGGTAAGTTGCTTTTATCTTTTATACATTTGCTTTTAACACCCTCTATGGGTCTGGTCTTCAGACTAGACATGCATTCAAAATAAAAAAAAGTCACGGAAAGTGAAACAAAGCGATTAACATAATAAAATAGAACGATTAAAATTGAAAATGCAATTAACACGTGTAATGAAAAACGTTCTCAAAGATTTATAAGACACTAACTTTTTTGTTGGTCAAATTTAGAAGCTGACTCAGTTGGCAAGTTCAAAACTGTCACTGAAACATTAGAGGAATCTTCTTCAATAACCAATGATTGCTGCTGCTCTTCAAGACACACAAAACATAAATCATGCATTGGAGAGTTTGCCTAATTTAGTCAAGTAGTCTAAGTGAGAACAGTTTTTCATATTTTTTCACACCTGGTGATAACGTGGTACGCTGTGAACATTCGTAAAAATCGATCGTTTTGGTAGATTCGCTC
>JAOBYE010077561.1:0-16940 GCA_025403585.1 Parazoanthus swiftii
TACAGAAACTCTTTAAGTTTGCTGGGAACATTGGAGTGACTCTTGACAAGCAAATCACTCAAGTATCCAAATCAGCCTTCCCTTCTTTCAGAAATATTGGAGAAAGTTTGTTGTACAACAAAGCTTTTGTCACGTCCAAACGTGATGATTGTATGGTCTACCTAATATTTGCAGCATGCTGCCAGGTTTGTTACGCGGTCACGCAAGTCAGTCAGATCTATGAATAAGCCCGTCAGGCATGATTTTTGTTGGGGGGATGGAGGAAGGGGGGGGGGTGTAAACCAAGGGCAGCTGGGTAATAACAATTTCCATACTCGCGTACTCCATGTCTGTCCTCTAAAATCCATTAAAAAAAGCCAATAAGTTTCATAAACTTCGTAAACTGGCCCTCTTAAAAGCCAAATTTATGGGACAAACGCACCCATGACTTTTTTTGTCGTTCCGATTTACGGATACACCTACTTTTTATTAAATCTTTTTGCCTTCGGGCCTGAATATAATGCGTATTTGAAAGTAATAAACCAATCAGTGCGCGGATGTCTGTTGTTGTTGACTCACTGCCTAGTTGTGCCGGAGCGGAGACCGTGTTCATGGTTTACCCTCGGTGGCTGACCGAAGCAGGCGGGCAAAGCAAGGAGATGATGATACCGATAATGCCTGAACAAAGCGTCTGCAACCTTGACCTCGGTGCTGTAACAGTGTTTACGGGCCCGAAGGAACAAGCGCCTGATTGGTAAAATAATGCGCAGAGCTTTCCTTTGAGCGGATTCAACTATATCACTTAGATAATCGGACACCGGCAAACCAGCCCAGACTGGGCACGCATATTTCAAGACAGAACGTGACTGGCTGCAGTATTCGTTGACGGACCTGATTTAACCAGAACCGTTAGCTCGAGGCATAGTTAGACACATGCGCGCACGCTTAACAACGAGCTCATATATTATATTCGTAATGGGGGCAAATGAAAGTTCAGACGCACTGTGCAACCCTGTATCCCTACTCTGTGGGCAAGCAATTGATGTTGGGAACTGGACAATAACTGAATATTACTTTTTAAGCATACCGTATTTCCTTGAATAAACGCCGCGGCGTTTATTTAATTTTTCATGACTTGTTTGCGTCGTTTATTCGAGGAAATATATCGTTATAAATGAAAGAAAGTTTCCAAAGCTCTTTCAAGACGAACGAACTATAATAAAAAAATTATTATTATTATTATTATTATTATTATTATTATCTTGTCATTTTTTGTTTGTTTATGTACCCGAAACATTGGATGCGCGGATAAACGTTTGGTTTTGGTAATTACTGTATTGCACAATGTCATTGCACTATAATTATTTTCTTTTGTTCAGTATTCGAATAAACGCCGCACCACGTCCATTTCTCGTCTCACAAACCTCAAGTTCGTTTTGGCTCTCAGGTGCGGCGCCCGAGGGGGGTACTCCCTTTGTAAGATGTTAGGGGAGCTCGTCGGAAAATCTAAATAAATACCCTAAAAAATACCTTGCCACCAGATTTTGCTACCCCAAAATATACTTCTCTGATCTAAAAATTGAGATGGAATCCTAATTTGCGTCAGCCGGGTTACCCCTCAGTAAAAATTACCAGGTATTCTCAAAACTGAGACTTTGCCCGAGAAAACCCCTAAAAAATACTGGATCACCAATTTCAACCCCTAAAATAATACGACAAGCTCCATCCTCGGAAACCCAGGGCGTCGAACAGAGAAGAACAGTGTAAGGGTAGGGCGAAGAGTGTCCTCGATTTTGCTCTCCTGGACGCCCTGGGTTTCCGAGGATGGACAAGCTCCCGCGACTTCAGACTATAGGGAGTACCCCCTCCCCCCCCCCCCCACCCCTGTCAGTCGGTCCAACCCTTTGAACACAAACAAACCCAACCCCCCTCCCCGGGGGTGCGGGCGGCTCCTATTATTGCGTTGGCACTGGGAACGAGAATAATTGCAATGGCGGCCGGCTGAATGGGGTAAGGTGTTTTTTTTTTAAGTGAATCGGTTTTATTGACCTTAGGTCGTACTCCCACACTATTAAAATGACCAAGTCAAGATTCTCCAATGTACTTTACGAGTTGATCAGACTGGAATACAATTCACGTTTTCAATTGTATTAAGGCCAATGAAAATTGATTTTTAACGCCGGCGCCCGCATGGGATTTTAGCCACCGAATGGAAAATTTTCTTTATTCATCATTTTTCGAAAAACGAAGATATTATCAATTTGATCACAATGAGAAGGCGCTAGACTGTTGAACTCTATCATGTGTAACTCTTTGTATGTAATTACATAACATTTTTAAGCCGTGAGTGAGTGATATTGTTCCTTTGGCAATCCATGTGAGGCATGTTATATTTGCATTCGCTGGATGTTGAGACTATCAGCTTTGAAATTTGTACAATTTGATTTTTTATTTATGAAAGAGTGCTTTTTTGACACAGCAAATCATATAAATCTTCGTTTTCTTCAATATCAGTGATATTACAAATTGAATAAACAGATTCATGCTTTTAAAACGACCATACTTGTCCAATATTGAAAAATCAATGAATAATGAGAAATTATAAAATCCCTCACCAATTTTCTGAGTGGCTGACGCTAAACATGACATCAATTTTCACTGGCCTAAACATTTTATTTTTTTTGAGCAGCACTGCTATATACCCAAACTATCTTATGCTTTGTTTGCTGCATTTCTCATGTTTAAAAGTTTAATTCCTCAACTCCTTTAAGGCTTTTTATATGAAATTAGCTTTATCAAGTAATTTTACTCTGAAAAACTCTATAATTTATTTATTTTGTTTTTTTTTATTACAGGTTTGTGATCTATGACAAACAATGAAAACATTTGTTATAAAGCGAGTCTTATTATTGATTGTGTTGGGTGGTTTGGTGCTAACAGTATATTACATGAACGAAGTGCCTGCTGTAAGACGTGTGGCTAAAAACATAATTGATCATGTTAAACATGATATGCTTCCCCTTGAAGACTTGAGTGCCCCTGGAATATGTAGGATCCCCACACTGGATCCTTGGGATACATCAATCATGCACTTCTTTCCACAGCTAAATCCACTTGCTTGTGATCAACCTTGGAAGTATCCACTCACACTAATAAATGGCAGCTGTTTGTTTGTGAATCAAAGTGCAAGACATCAAGCTTTCTCCACTGTGGCAAAATGTTTCTTCCAATACATAATTAAGCCTGATGGGCGAGATGATATTTGTGGGTTTTCTCAAGCAAAGCAGCTTTATCTAAATGAACAAATGGAATGCATGGACTTGGCACCAACTGAAAACTTTATCAGAGTAGTTTGCGAGGATGCAAATCAGAAAGAGGTCTATGTAAATTACCATGCATATATGCATGTAAACTCCCCAATAATTCAAAGCAAACCAAAGAAATCTGAGTTACATGCTCCCAAATTGAGTATCAACATCCTAGGCCTTGATTCTATATCACGGTTAAACGTTTTGCGCAAGTTACCCAAAACCTACAAATATCTAACTGAAGAGCTCGGTGGCATTGTGTTCAATGGATACAATAAAGTTGCCGATAACACATTCCCGAATATCATTCCACTGCTTGTTGGAAAAAGCTATGACGAGTTAACTTGGATATTTGGTAAATACTTTGCTCCTTTTTCATATCTGGATAAATATGACTTCATTTGGAAGAAGGCCAAGGGATTTGTCACTGTTCTTGCTGAAGATGAACCTGAAATAGCAACATTCAATACTGGAAGGAAAGGCTTTTATTCTCAACCCACTGACTTCTACATGCGACCTTATTGGCTCTCTTTCTGGAGGTCTACTCTCTTTAACCAAAGTAATGAGTACTGCCTTGGAAATAAGCCTCGACATGTGCTGTTGCTAGACTGGGTACGAGAGTTGTTTGATCTATGCAGAAGGGAAGACAGGGCTTATTTTAGTTATGTGTTTTACACTGAATTAGTTCATAGTTGGCCAAATTTTCTTGGCTATTTAGACGATGACCTACTAGCCTATTTGCATTCCTTGGACATCAATAGTACAGCATTTATCTTTTTTGGAGATCATGGTCATCGGAATGGAAAATTCCGCCGGACATTTGTTGGTAAGATGGAAGACCGACTTCCTTGGCTTTCAGTTGTGCTGCCTCCATGGTTTCAATTGCGGCATCCACAAGTGCACAGAAATCTTGTTCAGAATTCTGATCGACTTGTGACACTATTTGATGTTCATGAAACAATAAAAGACCTGTTTTTATTAGATAATTCATCCACTGTCCAGCCACATGATCTACCAAGTGTTGATGGAAATGGCAGAGGAATCTCATTGTTTCAGAAAATTCCAGAAGATCGCTCATGCAAAAGTGCAGGCATTGAATCTCACTACTGCTCATGCTCAACACGCACTCCAACAAATACGTCTGGAAAAGTTGTTCATGATGCTTCAGTTGCTATTGTTACCTACATTAATGGCCTCACACAGCCTTTTAGGAAACTATGTGCTGAACTAAAGTTAAAAAAGGTTGTTGATGCAGAATTACTACAAGCAAATAGCAAAGTTCTGTCGTTCAAGAGTGCCAGTTGGTTTGGTGTTCCCCTTTATGAGGATTCTCTCACTCAGTCGCCATTTAAGGACTATACCATAACAATTCAGACTTGGCCAGGAGATGCAATGTTTGAAGCAACAGTCCGGTATCATGATGCAACAAAGAAACATAAAGTAAGTCCAGAATTGAGCAGGGTAAATTTGTATGGACACCAGGCTGCTTGTGTGAAAGACAAACCAGATCTGAAGAAGTACTGTTTTTGTCAGCAATAGAATGCAAGGTTAAAGTAAGTACCTGACCCAGCACCAGAGTTAATAAAATTAAAATTATTTATTATATGGCTGACTGATTTTGCATGCTGTGGTTGGTCATTTTCTGGTCTGTAAAATTAATAGCCATATGGACCTCTAGTTCTGGAGTGGCTATCATTTACAGCCTCACTTGCTCCAACAAAGCATTGCAATAAACAGTTATTAGCCTCGTTTACTCTGTGCGAACGGCAAGTTCTGGATCCTCATTCTTTCCTTCCTCGTTCTCATGGCCCATGCGCTTCACACTTGGGCCATAAAAGGAAGGAAAAAACTTGGTCCATAACTTGCTGTACGGACCGAGTAAACATGCTAATAAGAGGCATTATAGATGTTGACACTTCAGACAGGAACTCATTAATCCACAAGTTTAGTTCCATCTATCAAGATCTATCAAGAAGCTTAAGTGTGTTGGTACCCCACTGTGTTCCAGGGAGGGGCCACAAGATTGAGAGACCACTTACTATTAAAACAACAACCTCATAAGTTTTCTCATTGCACATTTGTCTGATATTATGATATTTATAAAATATGATTATTATTTTCAGTTTCTTGTAAGACTCAATCAACCATAATGAATACTTTAGAAGCAACACATATTTAAGTATTTTAGTATTTTCATTATTGTATCATAATGCTAGTTTCTGACAACAAGTTTGGGGAAACAAAAGTAAAATTATTCTAAACTGTTCCTGATTTTTCTTTGTCACCAAACAGAGACAGTCACTGTTTGGTCATCTAAAGCAACTGTTATTGTATGGTATTTCCTAAAATGGTCATTATTCAGGCCCATAGACAGGAATATTTTTTTTGGGGGGGGGGGTGCAAACCAAGGGTAGCTAATAATCTCCATGTTCCATGTATGTCCTGCAAAATCAATTAAAAAAGCCAATAAATTTCAAGAATTTCATAAAGTGAGACTCGAAAGCCAAACTGAAAGGGCAAAAGCACTGATAACCTGTTTTTTGTTCCAATTTACGGTGGTGCCAGCTATTATGAATACACCAAAATGACTTCTGCTTTGTTTTAATTGAATCTACTACTGTGGGACTTTCTGTCCTGTGGGGGAGAGAGGGGGGCACATCCTGCAATGCACCCCCTTCCTATATGCCTCAGCTATTACTTTCTGGAAATAAATTAATCGTAATTTTTTTTTTTACCTTAAATAATTTTGCAATCCTTGTCTTTGTCATGCATAATTTTAACTAAAAGGAGTCTGATTTCTTATTCTTCTCACAGTTTAAAGACATTTGACACAGGGTTGATACAATACAGCCTCGGTAGAAATGAAATGAAAGTCTTAAAAAGTTGAATCAGAGGGGAAAAAATTGTGGTATTAAGGAAATATTAAGGCAAATTTAGGGTAGACTAAGAAATTTTAAAAAACTATGGCCTAATCATTTCTTTATTTTTTGTAATTTACATATTAAATTATTTTTAAAATTTCTCACCATTTGATAGCAGCTGATTTTATGAAATGGCAAACCTGCTGGCTGGTCTTACCAGAACAAGTAACAGCTGTCTGTATAATACTAAATATTATTAATTCACCAAACCTTTACTTGTGAGTTAAAAAACTAAATTATATGATGAGTGGAAAAATACCCTTGGTAACATTTTGACTTGAGTGACATAAGCCACTTTCTCAATCATGCTCAGAGCAACTTTAGCGCTTCAGTTGGCGGGCCACACGTATAAGAAACATGGCATTTGAAAGAAAGAAAGAAACAAGATCGATTGTTTTCGAAAGAAGGTAAAATATAAAACCTTAAATATTTCACAGAATGATAAAAACAGAGGTTGTGACCACCAACAAAACCGTTACTTTGCTCTGCGCATGATTGAGAAAGTGGCTTATAAAGGAGCCATGTGGTTTAGAGGGTTTCTTTTCGAGTTGAAAGATTTATGTGATTTGAGATACCTAGTATGTAATTTGAAGGATATAATTATTTCATTTGAAGGGTTTTTATGATTTGAAGGATCTATGACTATGTGATAAGAGAGATATATGTGATTTGAGGAATTTGTGTGATTTGAAGTACCTATGATATGGGCTGCTCCACTAGAAATAAGCTTGATTACATGTCTTGTTTCATAACGTTTGAACATGAGGGCAAAACGCTTGAATGTCCTTCCCCCAACACTTAGATAGAGCGGGCACGAAGTCCATGAATTATGTTTATTTTTGTACCAAGAACACTCAAGATAAATATACATCTTTTTTCTTTTTATGTTGGTATGTATTTTTTCGTCTAAAAACAGCTTGGAGGAATTTTTCGTTACAGTTTCCCTACCAACTCCCCTTTCCACAAAATTTTGCCTTGAGCAGATTCTTACCAAGAAAAATAGATTTTGCTAAAAAAAAATTAGCATATTTCGCGAGTCTTTAACTTCGGGAGCGGGCCGAAAAATTATATTTTCAGGAAATTACATTTCGCGAATTTGGTGATTCAGTTCCTTTATTTTGAATTTCAAGATGCCGTCAAGCATTCATTCTTGTGTGTCCTGAATTCGTGGGGACGTTAACGGTCAATATGAGTCGGGGAACGGTCAATATGAGTCGGGGACGGTCAATATTTACAATATCTGCAGCGATGCTTGACGTTCTTAATTGTTCCAATCCCTCAGTCTCCAAATAATTTGTAGATTCTCACACCTCCAAACTCGTATTGATCGTTCCCCGTTCCCGGTTTTAGTAACGCCCCCTTCGTGGTCATGCATGTTTAAAAAAACATTTGGAAGCCTTATATTAACGGAACAATGTCTACGATCGTTATGCAATCGCAGCAAAAAACGTCTCCGAGGTCGCTTTGCCGATTTGATTGTAAGTCATTTGCTAAGAGAGATCTATACACCGAGGTTCTCGCTTTTTCTTACTGTGAGATGTGGTGGTCCATGTTCAAGTAGCCGATGAAAAGTAACTTGGGCCCCCATTGACCCACGAGGGGGGGGGGACTAAGAAATTCCTGTCGAAGTGATTTGTGAAATGAAAGATACCTCAAAGTACGGACTAATAATGCAAAGACACAAGATCCCCGTGAATACACGCAACAAGGAGCCGGGAGAGGATGGCAAATTCGATGATTGTTCCAAGGATGTTTTGGAGGAGTTGCGCGAAAGCCGTTCGGATTCCGAAGAGCGTGATTGTGAATCTTGATTGACACGTATTCTATTTACTCAGGGCCTTGAAAACAGATTCTCCCATGTCAAATAACTTTAATATTTGGAAACTTTTCCTAAATTTATTACGGAACGGTTTTATATGTTGAAGTTTTACTTTCTAATCAACATGTTTCCGTGGCAACCAGTTTCTGAATGACGATTTTATTATGACAGTTTTATTATGCCGAGATACAACCCTGACATTGTCAAGATTGATAAAATATTTTATTTAACTTGTTTTATTGTACTAACTTTTATAATTGTAGTTTTAATGTTGTAGTCTCAATTTTATAGTCTTAACTAGCTTTTACTCAGATTTACCTTGGTTGCTTTATATATGATGTAGTTTTTATGACTTAATTTGTCTTAGATTTAAAATAAACTGTTAGTGTTAGTACTAGGGTGGTAATGGAGTGTTGTTGTCCACGTGTCAAAATTTTTCCTAATTTTTTTTCCTGATAATTTAATTTTTCTGTCTTTTTCCCTGTGAAACCTGTAGTTTAAGCATTCAGTTCCAACCGTTTCCCATAAAATTTGAGTCAGTTAAGCTTATGAAAAATCCAAGATGGGTTTGGCAGGGTGGCCGCCGCATAACTCAAAATAGCGGCTTTTTGACGTCATACATCCACCAAAGACATTTCAAACTGCTTAAGAAGTTGTGCATTTCCTCGTAGTCTGTAATAGTTTACAAGCTGCAGGTCGCGACACTTCCCCCATTCTGGTGAGCAGGAACTCCAAAAAAGCCTGTATGGGATAGGATTAAGTTCCAGAATTGCAGTACAAAGACTTGTGAAGAGTTATAGTGAAAAATGTTGACTCGAACTTGTTTTCTGCAACATCCCTAACCACACGTGGTAAATCACTGGTGTTTTTAAAACACGCTCGAGCTTTCACTAATGGAGAGTGCTGGTGAATGGTGCTTTTTTCTATTATGTCTGAATGACGAGTTAATGTAATTTTAAGGTGATAGCAAGGTTGTGTTATAAATTAGTATAAAAGAGTTCCTGGTGTGCCTATGACTTTAAACATGGACGGTCAAAGCATATTTCAGAGCTAAACTTTTCGACTGGCCGAACTGCTTTGACGAACTTAACCGACGTCAAAAATCTGTGCAGGTTTCACATCTTCTTAAGTAACAAGATACACTCCTGTGAAGGGCGTTACTAAACGTTGAACGGGGAATGGTCAAGTTTTGGAAGTAGGAAAATCTACAAATTCTATTTAAACAATTAAGAACGTCACGCTCACTGCAAATATTGCAATATTCCCGGTTTTAGTAACGTCATCCTGCGAGTTTACAAGTGACAAAATATTTTAACGTAATCCACTACCATTCATCGCAGATCACGTTACGGTTACATACGTGAATTCAAGAGATGAGATTCTTTCTCCTTAAAATTCTTGAACTAGGTATTCGCATGTCGCATTTCACTCAAGAACACCGATGTGCAGAAGCTACAACTAATTCAAAATTCAGAAGCATTTAAAACGATTGTTTGTATATTATTTTGGGAAAAGACTTCTGATCCAATACACCATTTTGCTTATGCAAAACTTGCTTGATCCATTTCTCTGTCGCTGCTCGGTCAAATTTAAACTCATTAACTCAACATAAACATCACATCTAGCCTGCGGGCGGATGGGTCTATTGACTTTGAAAATATATCCAGGAGTTCTGTGAGAGTGTAAATATTTTGTGAAGATTGATGGTCATTTTTAGCATTTGTATTGTACTTTTCAATAATATTTAAACTCGTAAATAAACTAAGAGCTTGTGGCAACTCCTGTAAGAGTTGCTAACTAAACTGAATAACCTAATGATTTGAAGTCTAAAAAATATGAATTACAGTCTGACGATTAAACAACCCCGCAACAAACAATAGGCAACGTTTTAGGAAATCAGTTAGAAACATAATAAAATAACTGCTTAACTGAAATACAATTCAACAATTTTTTTTGGTCGTCGCAACACTTTCTTACGTAAAAAGTTGAACAATCATTAGTTGAAATAGAGGTGTTCATTTCGACATTTCACAACTCATCTTTATATCCGCTGTTGTAAAACTGCACCTATCCACGGTGTCTTAAAATAAGCCCCCCCCCCTCTTCCTTTTGAAAGTGGACTCAAACAAAACAAAACAAAACACAAGTGGAAATAAGATCTCTTAAAAAACATCACTACATCTTTCCCTTAAACATAACTAATAGCTTACTGATTACATGTCTGACTGTAGACACAACTTGAACTACATTTTCATTAACAATGCTTGAAGAGACGTTGTGTTTGACAACACGCAGCAATGCACTCGGACAGTACTGGATTTCATTGGACAGCCTGCATAAACAGAAAATTCCAACCACCTCCCCTTCCCTAAAAATATATTAATTTAAAAAGATTATAAGCCCTGGACTTTAGTGTATTTTATTTTAAGAAGAGATTAATATGTAGCACCCAAAGTCAACAGAGACACGGAACAGAGCAAAATTGGGCAAAATCGACTATAGAGATTGACAGCAAAGAATACAATCATCAGTTCAAAGAATTCCCAACAGGCACAGATACATGTGACAGTGTCTCCTATTGTTGGTAACAACACAGTTGCCATGGTAGCAGTATCGTGCCACTCCTTAATTCTTGTTTCAGCTTTCCTCACCACATGGAACAGCATGGTTTTCCAGTGTCGACTTATCTTATTACGAATGGAAGACTTATACGAGGGCTGTATAAGTGCAGTGAGCATTTCCAATCCCAGAATGCACTCGTCTTTAGACGCTGCATTCACAGGATGGAAAAAATCTTCCACTGTATAAAAGCATAGTTTCGCCAGAGTTACCACTGTAACAAAAATATATTGTCATGGTTCCTGCAAGCAGGTCGTGTTCTAGAAGTCTTTGTCCCAGCCTGTTAGGTCGTCCGGTGGGACTTCATCGTCCGGTGGATAATCATCAAAGTTTGAACAGTCCGTTGGCGATTTGATCTGAAAAGCATCAAATGGATCAGTAAACGGTGATTTAGTGTCATAGATGATGGAAAAACAACCTCAAACGCCACACTTCACAATCACTTGTTAGTGAATTAATGAGAGCAACAGAAGGTAACAAAAAAAAGTATTGTACGAGGTGAATTCGTGGTACATGACAAGAGGAGTACTTTTGAAGGTTGATTTGTATGTTATCTGCCCTAAGAACGTGTTCAGCTTAAGTTTCAAGCATAAATCCTTTGCAAGAGCACACAAGGTCTCTTTGTTGAACTGGTAACAAACATGGTCGACACCATTTTCACATGTTAACGAACATGTATCACACTAGCCTGCTAGCCGGCTCTCCTGTTGAATGTTTATGTGGCGCGCGAAGGTCAAGGGTTGGGGATTGGGGGCGC
This sequence comes from Parazoanthus swiftii, assembly GCA_025403585.1. Classification (NCBI taxonomy): domain Eukaryota; kingdom Metazoa; phylum Cnidaria; class Anthozoa; order Zoantharia; family Parazoanthidae; genus Parazoanthus; species Parazoanthus swiftii. The sequence continues at coordinate 11,404 of JAOBYE010077561.1, forward strand.
GCCACATAAACATTTTCGGAAAAAACAACAGGAGAGCCGGCTAGCAGGCTAGTATCACACAAAAAGCAATGGCTTTTGATAGTTTTGAGTGAAACCAGGTGAGAGCGATTGTGAGTACAGAACCCACAGATTCTCGTTGATTTACCGTATTAAAATTTATTGTTATTGACAATATTAAACTTTCAAAATTGAGATAAAAACTATCTGATTTTCAAACACGGATATGAAGTACAACTGAAATGCCACAGAATGAGACACTGCAAAAAAACCCTTTCGTTATTTCAGATGTAAGCCAGCCTAAAACTGAAGAAAAAGAACAAAACCTACAGCGGAAGGTTATTCAGGCTTTGCAGTAAAGCAGAAACAATTGGCATTTGTAATTATTTCATGTGGGGTTGATTCAATCTCCAAAAATAGTACAATGTAATTCTGGTGACTTCGATACATCATTCAACACTAAAACTCACGTGAGTAAAGAAAATCTTCCCAAGAGACGCTGCAAAGAGAGCAAGTATTATTGAATGTACTTTAGTACAATTTAATTTTAAGTGCGTACCTTAGGTATGATTGGAGCCTGTAGTTTTCTTTGCCGCAGCCCTTCCCAATTGAACCCATCAAACCACCTGTAACAGAACAAAACACTCAGAAACTGCAAATAAGTTTTCTCCGTTAAATGACAATTTTCAAACTCAAGACATCATAAAGCTTTACCCTGGTAAAATGCCGCAGTAATTCTTCTCGTGTCCCCTTGTCTACACTTCTCACTCCTGCCTCACTGAACCTGTCTTTCTGGACCGCTCATTAATGTTATGATATTCCGCTTTTTCACATGGAGGTAATGTTTTGCCTTGCTGTCTAACTTTATCACAGACACTTCTGAATGGAATCCTTCACTGCAAATAGCTTCTTAGTGTTCCTGCACATAATTTCCTGACACTAACATAATTTTGCTAGTTTTGAATATCACCAGCAGAATAAGATTTCCCTTCCAACAGGAGTTTTGTTGCTTCTCCGAGATGGCGACGCCTCCTCCAGGAATCTTCTCTTACTGTCTAGTGATGTCTTCTTCCCCAGAAAGGTTATTGTACACACTGCAGGAACACTAGCTGAATTTGTTAGCTTACTATCTCGTTCAATTTTAACAGCCTTCCTGTTTCTCAGCGCAGTCACACCAAGTCAATCCTTACTTGTGCTTCATGATGTCCTTGAGGCCTCCCTTCTGGTAACCAAGTCGTTCTACAGGGTTGTCTCTGTTCAATTACAAGAAATTACACCAGATTAAAACTTCAGAAATGAGTTTTCTATCCTAGATTAGATCGTACTTTTCAACTCTCTGTAGAAAACGCCAACCGAATGGATAATAAAAATATAAAAACAGGGTTCGTACACTAAAGGCTAATTAGAATTTTACGACTTTTCCTGGATTTTCCACAATTTGCAATAAATTTTAATTATGGAGCAATAGCTGTGACCTTTTATTGTCACTGTTGTAACTACTGATGTGCTCGGAAGTTTGCAGATAATACGGGCTTTTTGCGATACTTTTCGCATTGGTTCCTCGTTCGCAACAATCGTCAGGAAGTTATGAGGGATAAATATTCCAGAGATAATGATTTTCTATTTTCTGGTTAAGAAAAAGCGAATTTTCCAAAACTTTCCAGGACCCGTACGAACCCTGTGAAAGTAAAACTGAAAGCATATACCTTCCACTCCCCCTCCCCCCAACGACACACACTCATACAACTTCCTTTTACAGAACCAAAATGTCATAAAAAGTTAAGAAAGACCAACCTGCATAATTTCTTTATGAGTGCATGGGCATTTCTGGTCACTTTACGTGGGAACTCGATCATGTCCATTCCTTTCAGAATGATGTTGTATGTCTTCATTGGATCCGAGCCAGAGAAAGGAGGACTGAAGTGAAAACAGAGAAGTTAATCCTAACGTACCCACCTTAGTGCTACTCATTGGACATTCATTTACGATAATTTGCATTCTCAATCATACCAGTTGCTGCTAATTTCTGGAACTTAATAGTCAAAGACACACCTTTCACCAGCTTTAACAATACCCCATCTTTCAAACGATTTCTGCAGTCTAAATATATCAATATCCTTATCTCCACTTTTGATGTAAACTATACTTATTCCTCGACATAACCTCCTGGCTGTTCCTACCACCGACCCTAGTTATTCCTTTTACGTGTTCTGTAATATTTTTGTCTTGTTCTCATGTATTCGCAAATTTAATCTTGTGTATTACGTTTTTCTTTTAATATAGGGCTGCGCCTTGCATGAGATTTCGTGCCCCATTCGCGCTGTCCCTTTTGGGTGTTTATAAATCTTGTAAATATATCACGTTTCTTCCCTTTTTACTCCAGTGCCCAATAAGGTTGTTAAAAAAAAACAAATTCTGTGATAAAGGCTGTTATGCACATTTAAGTCCTAGTAGTGGTACTGTCTATTAATTACCACCGATAAGTATGGCGTTGTTTGAGCTATTTTACTCACAATTTTGCTACTTTGGCTTAAAACATTTACTAACACATAGCTCTGTTCCAAGCTCATTTTTTTCTCATGTCAAGTCCTTGCTTTCCCTTATACAATGATAATCACTATTAATAATACACATTTGTCCATAATCACTTGTCATTCATATACCTTAGTAATATCACTATAAGTCACAGTATCATAAACTACCCAGACTCTACAGCATTGAAACAACAGTCGACCACAACCGTAACTGACAAACTACAGGGAGAGAGATGCTTGGTACAGATATTTGATATCAATTAGTAAAACTGTTTGATTATGACACCCAAATAACAGTTCATACCAGCCCCACTTCATACAATACAACATATAAAGTGTATCAATCCAGGGCAGTAGTTCCATCCTTGTGGCCATAATTATTTCCTTAAGCGGCCACCCCTCTATGTAAGGATAAGTGGCCATCAACGAAACCGGCATTAAGGCCTACTCCTATCGACAGAACGACGCGAGACCAAACCAACGCCTTAACGTCCCCGTCTACGGACGGTGTGGCAAACGAAGGTCGCACAGGTCGGGGTTTGAACACGGGGCTTTCTGATTGGCAGTCAGAGATCTCACCAACTGTGCCAACCTCGCACAATTACACAAGTTAAGTATTTCTCACTAAACCACAGGGCCCCCACAAGCTCACCTTCCTGTGAGAAGCTCGTACATTAAGATTCCTAAGGACCAGTAGTCTGCTGAGAAGTCATGTCCCTACAGAGGACAGAGCATCACAGTTTAGTACTTCATATAACACTTTACCTAAACTACTGCTTAATTATGTCCTTTCAACATGAAAGAGACAGTATCGCAGTAACATATCTAACAAATATTTCATTTAGACAGCAAAGTTATGACTCCATCGCTAAAAACAGTGTAAAAAGGACTTAATCTGAGGTAGGATTAAAATGGATGAGTTATTAGCGCTGAAGCGAATTTGCTATTGCTGTAAATCTAAATCCTTTCCCGAGCCAAGTGGTTCATAAAGCCATTGCTTATCTCTGGTTTCCACTCTGTCAAGCGGATGAATCTCAGACTTCCCCTGGACAGGATATTAATCCATCCCAGGTTAGCCCTAGAAAAAACTGGTACTCATTTATACAGCTGAGTCGGCTGGGGTCAAGTCAGTTTAAGTGTCTTGTTCAAGAAAACAAAACAGTGGTCAGGCCGGGGTTCGAGTTCTCGACTTTAAGGTTAAAATCAGACACACTTTACAAACCACCACTGCAACCCACATGGTAAACAATTAAAGAACACGACAAATTTCCAAAAAGCGGCATTGATCGTTGAACAGTTCTGTGAACAAGTTCATAGTTGGTGTAACTAATTGCTTTGATCAGTACACTTGCAGTAAAAACGTAAGGATCTAGTTTACAAAGCAGCAGTTGTGTATGAAATAAATTGCCAAGATGCCGCTTTGAGGCTATGAATAATGTGCAAAGTACTTTTCATACCACAAGTATGTCGTTTGGAAACAACCTAATGTAGAAATCATTGTTAAAACAAACCTTGTTCAAAATAATTTCTGGGGCAACATACTCTGGCGTGCCACAGAAGGTCCATGTCTTGCGACCAAAACCAATTTTCTTGGCAAAACCAAAGTCGACCTGAAAGCAGGAAGAGAAATTGTGAGGTCGTTTAACACAAACTAGACAAAATTATCATAATAAAAAAAAAACGATGAAGCTGAGATTTGCTCGAAATTTTAAAAAGATGTACGGGCTGAATTAAGAACATTCTCAGGTTCAGCAAAACTTGACACGTTATTATAAATAAGGAGTGTAGCTGTATGTTAAGAAAAGAAAAACAGTACTTACTAGTTTACAATAACCCTTGGAATCCAGCAGTAAGTTTTCAGGCTGCAAGAAGTAAAAACAATCCCTATGAGAGAAATTCTTATCGTACGACATGCACGTTGTTACAAACAATCTTGTTCGAGTTACATAATCAGTAAAATTCCTTGCTGATTTCAACCATCGAAACCTTTCTTGATATTCTAGCCATAACCTGGTAACTGTTGTTAAGATTATTAGAAAACACGATTCCGGGAGAATTTTGCATCAAGACTATCGTTTGCTGCCAATTTCATTGCCATGTTTGGTGAAATATTGAACTTTTTCTAAATATTTTTGTCAGCATATTAACAATATCTTTCAGTTTAGTTCCTAGTCTTGAAGCCAATTAAGCGATATATTTTGGAATTTAATTAATAATGAACACTATAAGTGTCAGGCACTAACTTTACATAAAATCCAAGATGGAGTCCACGTGCCTCGCACTGTGTCAAAACTTGAGCTTTTTCCGGTAGATTTACATTTGAAAACACTGTGAAACACTGAAACGACATCACAAGACTATTATTATTATTGAAGCTTTGTTTTTGTCCATTTCTTATTTGTTGGGCATGTAAGCAGGGCAGAAAAAATGTCCGAAAGACAACTGCTCATCGCGAACTCCGAAGACGTTAGCCGGAAGTTGAGGCTCTGCCGAACTCCGTATAGTTGTTGGAAGTCACAGCAAGTAAATAAAAAAAAACTTTAATTACATTGTACACAGTTAAGTTGCAATTGTCCTTACTTATGCTACTTTGATCGAGTGTATACATCAGAAAGTAATGATAGAATGAAATGGAAATTTGACCGAAACTTTTGTACAAACTTCAAAGTTGAAAACGAGTAATGAATGTATTGAGTCAATAACACCGGCTGATGTTGGGTTTCCTTTCCTTTCTCGTTATGATTTATTCAAGCTTAGGAGCAGTCACAAAGGTGTCCAACCAAAAACTACAACAATATCTCTACCTTGAGATCCCGGTATATGATGCCCTTGCCGTGAAGATACTGGAATGCTTCTATCACACAGGCCACGTAGTATCTGGTGGTTGCATCGTCAAACGACCCCCTATGAATGAAAAACACAAATTCTTAATTTATCTTATTTTACTTTACTGTATTTTGAACTTAAGCACATCTTCAAGGCCAAATGGAACGCAGTTAAACCTGG